>JBBPBX010027189.1:0-15080 GCA_038048925.1 Garcialebias charrua
GTTGGCAGACCTTCAAGCACAGCTCGGTACCTCTGGACGTCCAGGGACTCCAGATTGAGAACTACTGGTTAATATTCCACCTCACCACTGAACCCTTGAGCTACATGGTACTTTACAGCAAAACAAGTAGCTAGTTAACAATGAACTTGGCTCAGCTGCTGCTGGCACTGAGACCAGTGAGCAGACATTTAATAAATAGGCCACACTGAACAGACTTCTTACTTTCTGTTCCATGTAAATCTGATCTAGGCTTTTCTGGTCCAACATGGTTAAAGGTTACTCGCCAAGATGCATACCCAGTAGTACATATACTGAATATGGGCTACATGCTCACTGGCAGGTAAAGCATGAGCTGCATATGATCGACTGTACATAAAACATTTTAAAGTTAAACTTGTGTGTTTGAATGACAGCTACCTGAGGCAGATGAGAACTGGCGTGACATGAGATCTCTCTCCAGATTCTGACGAAAGCCTGCCAGCAGTGAGACTGACAGGCCTTGAGAAGAGTCAAGATCAGTAATTTGTGAGCACTGGGTGGCAATTTATTCTTTAGAAATGTGTGTGACTTGGGTCTAGAGTGTTAACACTTTAATGTACCCTAAGATTATATGATAGAAGAGCGTACATATGTAATGACACCTATAAAAAATAAGCATAAACTGATCAAATTTGCTTATCCTCTAAGCTGCCACACAAAAGACTGGTTAAACAAATACAAAATTGAAATAAAATGAATTCCTTGAGCCTTCTAAATTAGGATCAAAACAAGCCTTAGAGGAAGCCAGTTTTTAATTAAGTGAAACAAATTATTTGAGCTAACGAACTTTATTAATCATTATGCAGACTGAACTGTCTGTGAAACCCCAAATGAGACACATTTGCAGAATGATAAACACTGTTTCAAGCAAAAGTTAATTGCATTTTTTAAATTCAGTTTAACAACTGTGATTTTAAAAAAATCCTTGTAAAAGAATTAGGTAACTAAAAGGCTAAAAGGTAAAAAGGTCACTTTGAAATCTAGCAGCAAGAAAAAATGGTTACATAATGTCACAATCTCCATTTATGATTGTATTTCTGTGATTGTAAATAGCTTCCCCAGCACACTTTGAGAACAAGAAGATCATATAAAAGTTAGTGCATGTATATCTAATCACAGTGATAAATATCTCCTTTGTCAAAGGATATACAACATGACATATCAATCATAAAGTGACTTATTAGAAGCAATAATTCAAACTGCATTCTAGGAAAAACTACAGAAAAATAGATAATCCAGAAGCCTGTTTAAAGGATGAAAAGACCTAAACTAATGAAGAGAAGTCTGCCAGCAAATGGAGCTTGAAATATGGAGAATAAATCTAACACCTCTGATGTGCCAGCACAAAAGATCACTTTTGTTATTTGTGGCAAAATGTTGGGTCAGGTCATAGCTAGAAATGTGTTAAAAATAAATGAAAAAGTTTCAGCAAGTAGTTTCTTCAGTAAAGAAGAGGAACAGTGTGTTCAGCTCGGACAGAAAGGAAACAAGCATTTTGTGGGAATTTAAAAGATATATAAATAAAATAAATACATGCTCTCTGGATTAAATGTAAGAACTCAGACATGTTTTGAGCTTCACACTCATTTACTAAAAACTGTTTCTTTCAGAGTTGGCCCAAGAATAAAAAACGGAACATGCAACATAAATGTTCAACAATTCATTTAATGCAACAGCAACAAAGAGTTGGTTTATATTACTCAACAACTCCATAGATTTTCTACTATGGTATGGTATGGTATGGTATGGTATGGTATGGTAAATGGTAAATGGAGCTTATTTATATAGCGCTTTCCAGCCCCCTGTGAGGAGCCCCAAAGCGCTTTACAATACCAGCCATCCACCCATTCATTCAGACATTCATACACCGGTAGTGGTAGCCTGCATGGTATATTATGATATGCTATGGTATAGTATGCTATGGTAATGTATTGTATCTTTAGATATAATATGATACAATACGATATAATACATTATAGTATGGTACTGTACAGTATGGCACAGTACAGAATAGCATGGTATGACGGTATGGTACGGTACAGTACAGTACTGTACAGTATGGTACAGTATGGTAAGATACAATATGATACAATACAATATGATACAGTAGAGTCTGGTACTGTACAGTATGGCACAGTACAGTATAGCATGGTATGATGGTACAATCAAGTATGGTACATTATCATACAGTAATGTGCAATATGGTATAGTATGGTACGGTATGGTTTGGTTTGGTATAGTATAGTATTGTATGGTACAAAACAATATGATACAACATGATACTGTACAGTATGGAACTGTACAATATAGTATGACGGTGTATGAGGGGCCGTGTAGGACTTAAACTATTTTCCTCTCTCACACACACATCTATTGCCTCTCATTCACTATAGTATTAGAGTCAGAGAGTCAGAGTCAGAGAGTCTTTATTGTCATTTGCACCGCATGTAGTACATGTGATGAAAACGAAATTATGTACACGGGGTCCCAGTTACATCCAACAACAACTACAAGAGAAACAACAAATGCAAGAGAAAAACAGTAATAACATTCTAGGATTAACTAAGAGAAGCATCAGCTAGTAATACTCTAAGCCCTAATGTAGTAGAAAAACATCGTTATAAACAGCAGCACGAACATGAGTCATTATGAGCAGATGGTCACAGGTGAAACGCAGCAACAAGAAACAGATCAGCATCAACATGATGTGATATTTTGCAGTGTTTATTCTTGTTATTTATTTATTCATGAGTCTGACAGCCTCAGGGTAGAAGCTGTTCCTCAGTCTAGTGGTTCTACATTTGATGCTCCTCAACCTCCGTCCTGAGGGGAGTGGGGCAAAGAGCGAGTGTGCTGGGTGAGTGAGATCCTTCATGATGCAGGTGGCTCTTTTCCTGCACCTGGAGGTGTAAACGTCCGCGATGGTGGGGAGTCTGACTCCAACAGACTTCTGTGCAGCCTTCACCACTCTCTGTAGAGCTTTCCTCTCTTCAACTGTGCAGCCTCCATGCCACACATTGATGCTGGAGCACAGGACGCTCTCCACTGCACACCTGTAGAACGAGGTGAGAACTGGGCTGCTCAGACCAGCACGTCTCAGCCGTCTGAGGAAGTAGAGTCTCTGATGACCTTTCTTGATCAGGCTGGTGGTGTTGTTGCTCCAGCTGAGGTTATCATTCAAGTGTACACCCAAGTATTTGTAGCTGGAGACCACTTCCACTGCAGACCCACCCATTTTCAGTGGGGCGTGGGTGTGTTTGTTCCTCCTGAAGTCCACAATCATCTCCTTTGTCTTCTTCACATTCATGTGAAGATTATTCTCTTTGCACCAGCTCTCCAGGTGCTCCACCTCCTGTCTGTAGCTGGACTCATCATTGTTTGTGATGCAGCCCACCACAGCTGTATCATCTGCAAACTTAACAATATGACAGCCTGGAAGTGTGGCTGTACAATCATATGTGAGCAGAGTGAACAGAAGGGGGCTCAGCACACATCCTTGGGGAGAGCCAGTGCTGAGGGTTATGGTGGAGGAGGAGAAGTTGTGGATCTTCACGGACTGTGGTCTGTTTGTTAAGAAGTCTAGTATCCAGTTACAAATAGAGGGGCTTAGTCCAAGTGTAGATAGTTTGTCTATCAGAGTTTGGGGGATCATGGTGTTGAAGGCAGATGTGAAGTCCACAAAGAGCAGGCGCACGTATGAGTCCTTCTGATCCAGGTGGGTGAGAGCAGTGTGGACCACGGAAGAAATGGCGTCCTCTGTTGATCGGTTCTCACGGTATGCGTATTGATGAGGGTCCACGTTGGTGTTCACGGTTTTCTTTATGTGGGACATGACCAGTTTCTCAAAACATTTAGCGACCACCGGGGTGAGAGCCACCGGTCTATAGTCATTCAGACCAGTCACTGTGGAGCTCTTTGGAACTGGGATGATGGTGGCAGTCTTCAGGCAGGTGGGAACTGACTCCAGTGAAAGTGAGGTGGTGAAGATGTCAGCCAGCACCTCACAGAGCTGGTCTGCACATTCCTTCAGAACTTTCCCTGGGATGTTGTCTGGTCCAGTTGCTTTATGGGGATTAATCTTTCTGAGACTGCCTCTCACTTCTGCTGCGGTCACTCTGAGATGCTCTTCATCTGGTGATGAGGTGAGTCTGGTGCTAGCTGGTCTATTTGGATCATCAAAACGTGCATAAAACTTGTTGAGGGCATCAGGCAGAGATGGGTCCCTGGGGCATTGTTTATTCTTGCCTTTGTAATCTGTTATGCATTTAATACCTTTCCACATGCTCCGTGGGTCTTGTGAGGTGAACTGTCCCTCTATTCTCTGTGCATAAGTGGCTTTGGCTTTCTTAATGCCATCCCTCAGTTCTTTTTTCCTCATTCTCAGCTCCTCTTTATCTCCTGACTTGAATGCAGTATCCCTGGCTGCCAGCAGGGTGCGCACCTCTTTAGTTAACCACGGTTTTTGATTTGGGTAATATTTGACATGTTTTTTTATGGATACATTTTCAGAGCATGTACTTATGTAGCCCAGGACTGAGGAAGCATACAGCTCCAGATCAACTGAGCTTCCATCAGTGGCTGCTTCTCTGAAAACAGACCAGTTTGTCCTCTCAAAGCAGTCTCGTAGCATGGGGGAACTATCTTGACGCCACAGCTTGATCACTCTTTGTTCCGGTTTTGCCCGTCTCAGCGGGGGTAGTTCTCTTGGAGCCAGAATCAAAGAGCAGTGGTCGGAAGCTCCCAGCGCTGCACGTGTC
The DNA here is from genome assembly GCA_038048925.1 of Garcialebias charrua. Classification (NCBI taxonomy): domain Eukaryota; kingdom Metazoa; phylum Chordata; class Actinopteri; order Cyprinodontiformes; family Rivulidae; genus Garcialebias; species Garcialebias charrua. The sequence continues at coordinate 4,797 of JBBPBX010027189.1, forward strand.
TTCGCCGTGTACGCCCCCTTTACATTCGTGAAGACTTGGTCTAATGTCTTATCACCTCTCGTTGCTGTGAAGACGTGCTTATGGAAGGCAGGGAGGGAGCCTTGAAGATTTACGTGATTGACGTCTCCACAAACAATGAAAAACCCCTCAGGATATTTACACTGAAGCGAGGTGAGTAGCTCATGAATTTCTCTCTGGGCATCATTAGCATTAGCATCGGGTGCTATGTAGATAGCTGTTATTATTATCACAGCATGGTCGCGAGGAAGATAATGCGGCCGACATCTTACCGTGATCAGCTCCACAGCAGCTGAGCAAAGCTTTTTGATCACGGCACAGTTCGTGCACCAGTCTTTGTTCACGTAGATACAAACACCACCACCTCTTGTCTTCCCCGTGTTCTCGGTGCTCCGGTCTGTTCTGAAAAATAGCTTATCGTCCAGCTCATAAACAGAGTCAGGAGTGTTCTCATTTATCCACGTTTCCGTGAGACAAAGGACCGAGCACCTTCCCATCTCCTCCGACGTGGTTACTCTCAAACGAAGCTCATCCATCTTGTTGTCCAACGAGCGCACGTTAGCCAGGAAAAGAGCCGGTAGCGGGGGTCTCCCGGTTTTAGCATCTGTCCGCAGTCTCGTCATAACTCCTGCTCGGCAACCTCTCTTTTTTTCTCGAGAGCATCGCTTTCTCCTCTTTCCCCTGGAGCGCGTCTGCTTCCAGAAAGATGATCGTAGCAGTTCCAATCTCCCGAGCTCTGATTTGAGCTCGTTGCTGATTTCAGCCGTGCCTTGTGGTAATTCCGCTCCAATTCTTAACAGCTCAGTTCGGCTGTAATTCACCCGCAAAAAACGCGCAGAGTCAGGTACAAAAACATTATTACAATTACTAAGAACTAAGGATGAACCGGGAGCTCGTGAAGCTGCGGCTGCTCTGAGCGCGGCCATCTTGCTTTTTTGCTGAAAAATACTTACTTATTACTGCACATACACACATCTATTGCCTCTCATTCACTATAGTATTACTGCACATACACACACATTTTCTGCTTGCCTCTCATGCAGTATGGTATGACACAGTATGGTATGGTATGGTATGGTATGGTACTGTATGGTATGGTATGGTGTGGTGTAGTGGGTGCACCCACCGCCTCTCACACAGTGATGCTAAATATAGACACCAGTGACCCCCGTGGCCCAGAAAGGAAGAAGCGGTTAAAGATAATGGATGGATGGATGGATCATGTTTGTCTGTTTGTGAGTTTGTCTGAAGTAGGTTTAATATTTGGGCACTGGGATGTGACACGGTCTCATTCAGGTGGGACATTACCAAAGGCTTTTATTGTGTCAAATGGGAAAGTTTATTCATGCAAGCCTGGAGTTTTTCAAAATGTAATCAAAGCTCTAAATGAAGTTTCTACTTTAAAATATTACGATACCTGTTTCTTCTTCAGACGAATCCTTTGGTAAAATCAGATCTACGGATGTCTGCTCCAGCGTGTGTCCATCTGACAGCTGAACTTCTGCAAGATCACTACAAGGAACAGGTGGAGACTGGCAGTTTTGACCGTGAGTCTCTGAAGGTTCAGAACCAGCAGTCGGAGTTGGAGGTGGTTGAGCTTCTTCTGTTACAGCTGAAGAAGATGGAAAATTTGAGTTTGGCTTTACTGGAGTTGTGGCTTCATAACTGGGTATGAGTGTGAGGACAGTAGGGGGGACAAGAGACGAAATGCTCAAAACTTCTTGTTTGGCTGGAATTTGGTTAGGCTTCATCCAGGACTCGATGGATGAACTGTTTGTCATTTGCACTGGCAGCTGTGCAGGAGGAGTGCCAGTGCTTTTTCTTTGGAATTGCAAATCCATGCTTGTACAGGCACAGCAACCAGCCACAGATTGTGGAGGATATTTGTGGACTGCTACCTGTGCTTGACTGTGGATGAGCGATGCTGAACACACAGACATCAGCCAGTCCTGCGAAAGAAAACGAAGAGATGAAAGAGTTGAGCCTGGACCAGAAAAACAAAGAATAACTTACACGCGTTAACTGGATCAAAGAAAAATACAGACACACAAACAAAAAAATCCTACAAAACTCTGCATGAAATCTCATCACACATATCTTTATCTACTTTTTAACAAGATGTAAAAAGAAAATCTCTCACCTAAACATCAAATGGTTCCATTTGCACACATCAACCTCATTGGCATGCATAGGATCATTCATCCTCTTGTGTCTTTTGTACCCATTAAACCAATTTGTGCCACAAAATTCATCACCGGTGCACCATCAAGTAAAATATTCTGAAGACTCCCACTTGCTGCAGTGAAGCTTAAATCCAAAGCTTTCTGCTCCTTCGCTCTGGATCCATCATCTTTAGCCCGTTTCACCTCAGCTGCTCTCCTCATTCAACACCTAATTCTTCCATTCCGTCCCTCGCTTTAACCCCGTTCCTTCTTTTCATGATCTTTTTTCTTGGGTCGACAGAGGAGGCGGCAGCCGTTTGGTCAGTAACAGATACAGTATGTTGCCCTCGTTGTCTTTGGGAGTCTATGAAATATGCATAAGGGTTATTGTGAGCTTGGGTCATAGTTTAACAACAGGGGGTAATGTACACCACAACACAATGACTCACTCCCATTCAGGGACACAAGAGGAGCGCAGGCTCACAAAAACTGAACTGTGTTTCACATCTTTCAAAGTTATGTGTATCCAATAATCAGCTTTTGTTAGAGATCTGATTAATTTTACAGTGACTGTGTTTGGTTTATTCAGTTAATCTTTTAGAGGGTGCAGGATGCTCAGAGTCATGGATCAGCTGGAGGATTACTCAGCAGTTTTCAAGAGACATCTTTGAGATTGCGATGGAGTCATGATCACATGACATATAGGATGTCTGTATTTCTACCCTACAGCACAGGACAGCGTCATTCATTCATAAAAATATAATGAGTTCCAAAACATAGGCAAAAATGAGCGTGTTTTTGAGGGGGGAAATGTGCATTTGTTTTATTATGATGATTACTTTAAAACAAAATGACCAATTAAAAAATACAATATGATGTTTTTTAATAATTAAATGATTTACAATTGTTTACAATGTCAAAAATGCGTGTACATTTGTACAATATGATTCAAAGCTAAATGATCATATAGTGAATTTTAGCTGTGAGCTTTATTACCAAATTTATTTGTCTAATTTGGCCTCTTTTCAACAAGTCATAAAAATAAATAAATAAATAAATAAGAGCAAAACTGTTCACCATTGGCAAAAAACAAACAAAACAACAACTAGTGTGTTTTTCTTTGATTGGTGCTTGACTTTCAGTGGTTTATTTTGTGAAACGTGAGCACATGCAAACAGATAACAGGATCAAGTCTGTCAAGATCACAGAAAAATCCTTTTTTTTCTTTTCTTCTGGTAACCTGGGAAACGGTGATGTCACAGCGAGTCTCATATCTGGGGTGTCGGGAGTCTGAACGTCGAGGTGAGATCACCTGTTCTCACACATTCCCTTTACAGATACACATACACCACACAAAGCAGGTACTCCCTTCTAAAAATATCATGTTTGGCTGTTTTTGTTGCTTGTACTTGGCCCACAGATTGTTTTTTTGTGCACATCATGTTCTCTGTCAGTAGTTTCATCTCGTGTCTGGTTCTTTTTCTCTCATCGTAAAATTCCAAAAAAAAAGCTTGCATCACTTTGACTTGTCATCCAGACTTTTGTCCCAGTTCTCCTCAGTATCAAACTAACTCAGAGTCCTTTATCTTTACCGGTACTTTCCCCCCTCGATCTAAAACCAGTTTTTTGATTTTGACAGCTGACACCTCTCACCAGCCGGGCCTAGCAGTGCAGGATCTTGATGAAGGCTTTGCGAAATTCAATGTTGAACGTGGTGTAGATGACGGGGTTGACGGCGCTGTTAAGATACCCGAGCCAGGTGACGCCGCTGTACAGTGATGGGGAGATGCAGCAGCTCCTGCAGTGCGCCTTCAGCACATGGGTCAGGAAGAACGGCAGCCAGCAGATAATAAACACACCTGGGAAACAAAGAGGACATGACCCTGTCAGCTCAGGAGGAACCAGAAGTCTAAAGCAGTGTTTTTAAAAGTGGGGGCCGCAGCCCCCTGGGGTGCTGCCAGGGGGTGCTAGGAGGGTCTCAGAATGCTGGAGAGAGAGAGAGAGAGAAAAAAAAAGCTAAAAAAATAGTAATAATAATAATAATTGCACACTAGGACAATCTATATTTGTCATTTCCAGATAAACACGCTTGCGAGAGAGTTTCAATTTCTTTTGTTTTGTTCTTCTGGTCGACAGTTTGTTGAAAATTTGTTGTTTTTCACAGGCCCCCGCCGGAGCCCGCTGCACCGACGTAGCCCCAGGGCCGGTCACCGAGGCCCGGGCACCGGGGACGCCCACCCCTCAGGCCCAAACCCGACAGGACCAGAGGACACGAGCCCCACCAGGCAGCCACCAGGCCGAGCCGACATACGCCCAAGCGCGGGGCCTGTGAATTTGTCGCGGTTGACCCCGGGGGGTCATTGTATGTGGTCGCTGGTGGAGTTTGTCCGGTTCTTCCCCTTGGTCGGATCTGGGGAGTGGGCGAGTGGCTCGTCCTGTTCGGGTGGCCCTGGGGACTCTGGGCTCGGGGTCCTTCCTGGGGTCTTGGGCTTTGATCGCCCCTTCGTCTGCCTCGGGCTTTGGGGGGACGGATCTCTGATGCTTCACAGTCGCTACTAAATGTTCTATTGGAGGAACCTTATTCACTTATGCATGCTCACAACCACACACAAATGGATGCAGGGATGTATATGTAGATATATGCAGATATGTAGATGGGTATATGAATGAATATAAATGTATATGTATGTATACTGTATATATATTTGTAGGTATGGGTATGTGTATTTATAGAAATCTACTGCAAGGTCATGAATATTATTAGTCTTTATGCATGTATGTTTCGTTGCTGTGTTCTGTCATGTGCTTTGCAGGATTGCGGACGGAGGTTGGGTGTGTTTGCCTTGTGCTCTTTTTGTGGATAATTGTTGTTTTGTTGTCTTACTTTCTCTTTTCTTTCTCTCTATAAAAAAAAAATACATATTGGAGTGAGAGGATGGCTATAAGGTGAGAAGGGAGGCCATCTATAAATGGAAAAAAAAATTGTTGTTTTTTCAGTGGGAATACAATACAGTGTTTAAAACTTGTTAGTTAATAACATTTTTATGCTCATCAGATGTAATAATTAATTGAATATAGTAAAAAAAAAGTTAAAACATTCTAAAAGTTAATGTTTCTTTACATATTTTATAGCTGTTTGTGGGTTTGCGAGGGGAGCCTTGGCCAGAAGCCAATGCTGTTTGGTGGGGGGGGGGCATGGCATGGAAACGTTTGGGAACCCCTGCTGTAAAGAATGTTGAATTTATTCCCTAATAAAACTGGACATTTACAGTGCAAAAGCAGTCTAATAGTATACAAAGTGTAATTGCAAAGGCTTTCATTGAGCACCCGCTTCGGATGTGATCGACAGCAGCAAGTGGAACAAAGTGTGCACGGATGACAGTAATAAAACATCTTTCAAATCTATGCATTTGTAATTTTCATAGAGGCGCAGAAATGCTGAAGCAACAGAAAGCTTCACGGCAGCCGTCAGGTTACAAATGATAAAACACACGAGGCTGAAGAAAAGCAAAATGCAATCAGACAAAAAAGTCTGAAATAATTAATGGATGCGATGTCGTCCAATGAAAATGTGCATGAAATGTGACTGAATTCAGCAACTTTAGAAACTACTTTTATTTGTTTCAGAAAAACTGTTTAACTTCAACTTTTTAAGGTTTAAACTGAGACTAAGATTTTTTTTGTGTTTTCTGCCAAAACAGTAACTTGGAAAAAAGTCTAAAAAGCAAAGAACATAAAATATATTTTCAACATATTTGAGTAACGGTTGGATTTTGGACTGAATCAGTTTATTATTGCCCACTGCTGAAGTCAGAGGTGGAGTGATAATGTTTTTGCCCATATCTGTCTATTTGCTCTTTGAGATTGTTTCTCTGTTAGCAAAATATACAGGTAGTCCTCGACTTACGACGGCCTCGACTTACGACGTTTCGGGGTTACGTCACGCATCTCATTAAAAAAAATTGAAATATCTTATTTTATGTGTTTAAATGTTCTTGATTTCATGTGTACAGCACTTTGTTGCAGCTGTGGTTGTTTTAAATGTCTTTATAAATAAAGTATTATTATTATTATTATTATTATTTTGAAGCCGATTTACGCAGTTTCCGCAGTTTCCGGTTAGCTGCGGAAGCTACAAAACTTGTTGGAGCAAGCTGGACAGACAGCCGGCTTTGGACGGACCGTGTGTCTGATCAGAAGTTGCTGCGCTCGGATACATGAGCTGGAAACGCTCGATGAACTCTGGAAATCTCAGAGCTCCAGGGATGAGGAGGCCGGCTTTGGACGGACCGTGTCCGATCAGAGGTTGCTAAGCTCATATACATGAGCTGGACCTTGCTGTAAACTGTCTGGACCGCGCAAACTACAGGCAGCCTCAGATGTTGGATGGACACCGAGCTTACATGCTAACAGGCGGACGAACAGCTTTGCAGCCTCAGATGTTAGACGGACACCGAGCTTACATGCTAAAGGCGGAGGAACGGCTTCACCAGCTTCCAGTAGGTTATTAACGCTTTTTTACCCTTCATTATGGCTCCAAATGTATGGAGCTAACATGCTAACAGGCCTTGCTGTAAACAGTCTGGACCGCACAAACTACAGGCAGCCTCAGATGTTGGAGGGACACCGAGCTAACATGCTAACAGTCGGAGGAACGACTTCACCAGCATACCAGTAGGCCATTAACTCTTTTTTCCCTTCATTATGGCTCTGAATGTATGTGTTTTTTGATAATCATGTAAGGTAATGTGTTAGGATAGGCTAAGTGCTTGGTAAAATACAGTACTGTACGTATGAGGTGCCGTTTGGACGTATTTTCTGACACGTCGATTTTCGAGTTACGAACGGCCGTAGGCACGGAACTCGTTCGTAAGTCGGAGACCACCTGTAATTTGAACCCTTGGATAAATGTGAATGAAACTCTCAGATTAAACGTACAATGCCCATCTACAGCTGATTATCTTTTGGTGTCAACCCCATTGAAGACGGCCGCCACAATTAAATGATGTTAGCAGACACAAAAATAGCTATAACGCAGTCAGTTTTACTATTTTACTATTTTATGCTTATGTCTATTATTATATGTTTCAGTGTTTCAATGTTTAGATGTTTACTGTTGCACCGAGGGACTGAGAGAAACGCAATTTCGGTCCTGTGTATGTCCTGTACAGTACATATTGCAGATCTGACAATAAAGTTGACTTTGACTTTGAGTTTTACACGTCTTGAGCTCAAACTTGGTATGGTAGTAGCTGAGAGTCACTCCTAACACATACTCTTAGCAATACATGTTGTTTGTTTGCTAAACATCTCATACACACTGGAGCCATTTGATTGAAACGGTCATTTACAACTGATTAAACTTTGGAATCTGCACTTTCCAAGATGGCCCCCACAGCTAATCAACTTTACACAATACAAGCATGGCTTTAACTCTATGACCAGGACTGGAACTTTTGATGCTTTTTTTTTTTAAAGTATGGCGAGGCGACACATTTAGTTTTAATTTCTTTTCACTGTTATGCCGACGATACACAGCTTTACATCAGGACTGGAACATCCTCATCATCCCCATCTCCATCTTCACTCACTGCCCTCTCTACCTGCCTGGAGGAAATAAGGGCATGGATGAATCAGAACTTTCTTCAATTAAACTGCTCCAAGACTGAGGCCATACTGATTGGCACCCCTCACCAGGTACAAACATCTACTATAACAACAATTTCCTTTTCTGGACAAGACATCCCCCTCTCCACCTCTGTTACAAATCTTGGAATAAAAATGGACTCTCATCTTACATTTGAAAATCACATTAAGCATCTGTTTAAAACCTGCTTCTTCCATCTTCGAAACATCTCCAGACTTCGCCCATCCCTAACTTTTTCCGATGCTGAGAAACTCGTCCATGCTTTTGTCTCCTCCAGGCTCGACTACTGCAACTCCCTGTTTATTGGAATCCCTGGCAAAAACCTTCAGAAACTTCAATATATTCAAAACAGTGCAGCAAGGATCTTGTTGAGAGTTCGTAAATTTGAACATATTACGCCCATTCTCCATAACCTTCATTGGCTTCCTGTCGCCTACAGAATTCAGTACAAAACTGCTCTCATTACACATCAATGCTTACATGGAGCTTCACCAGATTATCTAAAGGACATTCTTGCTAAATATTCATCCACCCGGTCTCTGCGGTCACAGAACAGTAATCTCCTTCACATTCCGAGAACCAATTTGAGGACCATGGGAGACCGGGCTTTCAGTGTGGCTGCCCCCCTCCTATGGAACTCTCTTCCTGACTGCCTAGAGCTCCACAGTCACTGGTTGATTAAAAGCGGCCTGAAGACCTTTCTTTTTAAGCAAGCCTACTCTGCCTCCTCATGATTCTATTTTTGATCTTGATACTATTATTGATTTTATTTGTTTTATTTGACTTTTAATTTTGTTGCACTTTGTAGCACTTTGAGATTTTCATTAATGAAAAGTGCGTTATAAATTAAATTCATCAAATTAAATTCATCAAAGAGATAAACGTTTCCGAGTTTTCGTCTGACACCGTCGCTGCAGGTGCAAAAGGTCCAAACGTGAGTGAGTTCCTGCTCACCGAGCACGATGGCGAGCATCTGCGTCGCCTTCCGCTCCTTCTGCTGTGACAGCCTCCCCCTCACCCTCTCCTTGGTGGCGCTCCATTTCTCCCTGCCCATGCTGCGCTCCCTCCATCCCTCATGCCCTCTCATGCCGTCATCGAGGGTGGGAGGCCGAGGCGTCAGGGCTGATCTCGTCACGGTCGAGGGAAGAGTTGGGGCAGGTCCCACTGAGATGGAGAGGGAGATGTGAGCTCGTTCCGAATGGGACGAGGTCTGGGGAGCAGTGGTGAGAGGAGCCAGTTGCTCGGTCTGCGGCAGGAACCGACCCGGCTCCACTTCCAGGGGATGAACCATCGCCTCCTTCCCCAGGGTCTGACACACAGAGAGGGAGGAAGGGTGGTGGTGAGGGAGGCAAAATTTGGGGGACAAAGAAAGGTACGGATGCTCGTGAAGGAGACAAAGATGGAAGTTTTATTAATAAGAGAATAAACAATAAAACAAGAGATTCTCAGCAGAACAGGGTGAAACGTAAAAAAGTTACAATGAAAAACGTTTATAATCACAACTTTTAGATTCTCATTTGGAGCACTCACCACTTTCTTGCGTTGAGGACCAGCAGTGGCAGGTCTGAGGATCAGGGTGCACAACTTCACATCTTCTGGTTGTGTGCATTTGTTCTGAAAGGGAAGGAAGCAGAAGACAGCATGAAGACATCCAACTCCTGATTTAAATTAAAATAAAGAATTAATACATGTATGGTAACAGTACCTGTTACTGATTCATGTCCATAACCATTGTACAGCACAGACAGTGTGATATTTTATATTTTAATGAATGTACCGGTCTGTGGTGGTGAAGAGAGAGCTGAGTCAAAAGGCAAAGCTCTCAATTTACCGGTCGATCTACGTTCCCACCCTCATCTATGGTCATGAGCTTTGGGTTGTGACCGAAAGAAACGAGATCTCGGATACAAGCGGCTGAAATGAGTTTTCTCCGCAGGGTGGCTGGACTCTCCCTTAGAGATAGGGTGAGAAGCTCAGTCATCCGGGAGGGACTCAGTAGAGCCGCTGCTTCTCCACATCGAGAGGAGCCAGTTGAGGTGGCTCGGGCATCTGGTTAGGATGCCTCCTGGACGCCTCCCTGGTGAGGTGTTCCGGGCATGTCCCACCGGGAGGAGACCCAGAGGAAGACCCAGGACACGCTGGAGGGACTATGTTTCTCGGCTGGCCTGGGAACGCCTTGGGATTCCCCCAGAGGAGCTGCTCCAAGTGGCTGGGGAGAGGGAAGTCTGGGCCTCCCCCCTTAGGCTGCTACCCCCGCGACCCGACCCCGGATAAGCAGAAGAAAATGGATGGATGGATGGATGATATTTTATGTTTTTAAAATTATAAAACCTTTAAGAGACATATACAGCACAATGTAGTGAATGATATGAAATCACCACAGTTTATTTTGTATTTCCTTCACTGAACAGTGGTCTTCTTTTTATAACATAACACTCAACAAGAATTCCTTATTTC
>JBBPBX010027189.1:20899-31394 GCA_038048925.1 Garcialebias charrua
TTTTTATAGAAAGAAAAGAAAAGACAGAAAGTAAGACCACAAAACAAATATCCACAAAAAGAGCACAAGGCAAACACACCCAACCGTCGTCTGCAATCCTGCGAAGTACATGACAGAACACAGCAACTAAACACATATGCATAAAAGACACATAATATTCATGACTTTGCAGTATATTATATATATATATATATATATATATATATATATATATATATATATATATATATATATATATATATATATATATATATATTCAGTCATATACCCATCTACATATCCATATACGATACCTGCATGTGCATCCCTGCATCTATTAGTGTATGGCCGTAAGCATGCATAAATGAATAAGGCTTCTCTAATGCCTCTTTTCCACCGCTCGGCTCGGCTCGGGTTGGATCGGCTCAGGTCGGCTCAGTTCGGGTCGGGTCACATCTATGTTCTGTTTCCACAGCTTTTTTGTACCCCTTCTGTGGGCGGGGTCCAGAATCCTACTCGTCTTACCACATGGTGGCAGTAGTGTTCCTCAAGCTATTTACTACAGTACTAGCCACCACTAGAAGAAGAACACAATAAAGACTTTGTATCACATATTATCAATTCTATCAAAAACCACATAGCTGATATTTTTCAAAAAAATCTAGTGTGATCACAACATGTTCATATACGAAATGTATCCTGTTGGAGTTATTTGAAATAAAATTCAATGTTTTATAGACATAAATGTGTCAACCTACGTCCATTATTTTCTACTTTGTATCACATATTATCAATTCTATCAAAAACCACATAGCTGATATTTTTCAAAAAAATCTAGTGTGATCACAACATGTTCATATACGAAATGTATCCTGTTGGAGTTATTTGAAATAAAATTCAATGTTTTATAGACATAAATGTGTCAACCTACGTCCATTATTTTCTACTTTGTATCACATATTATCAATTCTATCAAAAACCACAAAGCTGATATTTTTCAAAAAAATCTAGTGTGATCACAACATGTTCATATACGAAATGTATCCTGTTGGAGTTATTTGAAATAAAATTCAATGTTTTATAGACATAAATGTGTCAACCTACGTCCATTATTTTCTACTTTGTATCACATATTATCAATTCTATCAAAAACCACAAAGCTGATATTTTTCAAAAAAATCTAGTGTGATCACAACATGTTCATATACGAAATGTATCCTGTTGGAGTTATTTGAAATAAAATTCAATGTTTTATAGACATAAATGTGTCAACCTACGTCCATTATTTTCTACTTTGTATCACATATTATCAATTCTATCAAAAACCACAAAGCTGATATTTTTCAAAAAAATCTAGTGTGATCACAACATGTTCATATACGAAATGTATCCTGTTGGAGTTATTTGAAATAAAATTCGAATTTTTATAATTTATTTTCGTTGTGCAAACACAGGTTTTGGAAAAAGTCAAAGCGAAACTACTTTAAATGCAGCACATTTGACCATACGTGACAATATTAAAGCGTGGTTAAGCTCAGGAGCCCTCGTACTATTAAAGTCAGCTATGAAATATATTTTATATCTGTTCATTGAGCTACATTTAAAGACATAAAGCCGCCCGCGCGCCGCGTGTTGCTCGTGGCGAACCTATTTTTTTAAAATCCTGCAGTTTTGAGCAGTACGTGATTTTATTAAGGACACGTTCAGCTGAAGACCCATCTTTGCTATAAATTTAAAAAATAATAATTGTTTTTACCGTGTTTATCATGTAAAAGTCCTGCAGTGATCGCGTCCCTCGCTTCCGTAAAAACAGCTCTCGTCTCCTCCTTCCTACTTCCGGAGCGGGTGAGCTCGCTTCAGTACCCCTCTGAAACCAGCCCGAAAATCTCAGGAAATCTCGCGCGGCTCCGCTCGGAATATCCGGTGGAAAAGGATGAAAGGGGGTCTCTGCGACGCACATATGACGTAACATCCGACCCGAGCCGACCGGTGGAAAAGGGGCATAATGCCCCTTTTCCACTACCGGCCCAGAGCGGCCCAGTCTGGTCCGGTCTGGTCCAGTTAGGATCGGCTCACATGCACGGTTTTGTTTCCATTCACTTACTGCAGCCCTTCTGTGGGCGGGGTGTAGAATCTCACTCGTCCTACCACGTGGTGGCGGTAGTGTTACCTCAAGCTATTTACTAGCCACCACTAAACGTTAGAAGAAGAACACCCTGCAGAACCTTGTCTCACCACCTGTTGGCGGTAATGTCCCTTGAGCTATTTAATGCTCTGATCTTACTTTATAGACTTTTCAGCTTGTTTTAAAGGGGACCACACATGCAAAATTCACTTTTTAATGTTTTTTTACTAAACTTTGGGTATTTACTTCATAAAAAAACAGTCCTTGTGCCAAAAAAATGCACCCAGTGGTTTATTTACTCTAAGTAGATTTATTTTACTGTGATGAAAACGGTTCGTTTTTGAAATAAAATGGAAGTCAATCGCGCCTGTGACGTCACAGGCGCGAGGACAACCCACCTCAAACCTGAGTCCAGCCCCTCACCTGGTTAGGCTCAACCCACTTCTGTATTAAACACATGACTGTTGTTTTTCATGATTTCATCTCATCTTTTGTTTATATGTTATTAATTTCATGTGTACAGCACTTTGTTGCAGCTGTGGTTTTTTAAATGGCTTTATAAATAAAGTATAATTGTTATTTTTATGTTTTTTAGTTCAATTTTTAGTGTATTTGCGATCTCTCCCAACGCGCCGCCGGCAAAAATTAAACGAGCATACCCCCGGCGTAGAGACCGGTTGCGACGGGACCCTCTTCTGGCGCCATGGAGCGGAGCTTCAACTGTACAGCCTTGCTGCAGCCTCGCAGCAGCCTCGCAGCAGTGAGGACCTTCCCCTTACGGATTAATTTACGGGAGACACTTGGTGAACTTTGTGTTGTCTTGACTGGAACAGCGATAACGCCCAAAGTCTCCGAGCGGAGCTGGCGAAAACCGGAAGAGGAACAAGCTAACATTAGCTTCGGATTCGGGTGGTCTAATGCTAAAAGGAGCAGCAAACTGCGGCGCGCTCAGACGGGTTTCGGTAAGTTATCTTAAGCTAGCACTAACAGTAAGTCAAATGAGTAATAAAAAAAGAGCTAATTTTAAAACAACAACACATTACAGATACTGGCTGTTACGAGGGCGTAAACAGATCTTTGAAGGGCGTGGACTTCAGAACTTCTATCAGAAACCGGTCGTTCAAAACGAAAGTTAAAACTGGCAGAATTAAAAAGGGTATAATTGATTATCTAAGAATTATTTTGTGCATTAAATTGAAGGAATAGGGTCTAGATAGCACACAGAAATAACATAAAAATTTAAAAAATGCATCTGAGGTCCCCTTTAAACCCATGTGTTTTCCATTTTGTTTCTTTATAATAAAGATTATTCTCATATATGCACAAGGTTCCTGTTAACATTGCTTAACACATTGATCACACTGCCCTGTAATCAGTTAAACTATTTTTACAGTAAGGTAATATTAAATGTTTGTATTTCATTAAATTTAAACGGTAATATTTTGTCAGGGCTAATTCAAAGTCAAATGCAAATGGATAATTTGGTTTAAACTGTCCCATAAACATTAAAAGCATGTTTCTTTAAACGTAAAAACAAAGTATTAATAATTAAATGTTTGTTGATCAGGAAACTCGTTTGGGCATCCAAGAACAGCTTCATCGGGGTTGATGGCGACGTCTGTGCATCCTTGGAAAAGCTGCTGCACCCACAACCCGACATCAGGATGGATGGATGGATGGATGGATGGGTTCATGTTGACATCTGTGCATCCTGGCAAAAGCTGCTGCACTACTCATGACACGACAACAGGAAGGATGGATGGATGGATGGATGGATGGATGGCTGTTCAAATCTAATAATCTTTTTCTTATGATTCTTTAAAGGTCAAATGCAAATGGAAAATATTGAATGGTAAATGGAGCTTATTTATATAGCGCTTTCCAGCCCCCTGTGAGGAGCCCCAAAGCGCTTTACAATACCAGCCATCCACCCATTCATTCAGACATTCATACACCGGTAGTGGTAGCCTGCCTTGCAAGGCGCCATCCAGACCTACCGGGAGCAACTCGGGGTTAAGTGTCTTGCCCAGGGACACACAACACATGGTGGGCGGATGCGGGATTCGAACCTCCAACCTTCCGATCAGGGGTCGACTGCCATTACCACTACACCACGGTCGCCCACAATAATATTGTGTAATATTCTTAACTTCCAGTATGTTTTTAAACAAACACTATACTGTACACACTTAACATTGTAAAATATGTTTAGGAAATTATTGTTCAATGACACCACTTAAGAAATAAAATGTTTATTATGAAAACTAAGAAGTGAAAAAAGCACAAAAATAAATACTGCATCCACCTAAATGATTTTTTTCCTGTTGTCTCATGTGCTTCCTCCAGAAGACACAAGTTGATAAATTCTGGTGTTGACTTCTTCGTCTTAACTGTAAAAAAAAAGAAAAACATGGTTACCGGTAATTCAGTCTAGAAACTGTTTTATATGTAGATATATTTTATAAGATATATGTAAGATATATATACATATATCAAATATCTCAGAAACCACAAAGCAGATATTTTTCAAACCAACAAAGTGTAATCACAACATGTTTATGTGCATACTATCAGTTGTTGGAGTTATTTGAATTAAAATTCGATTTTTAATAGACATAAGTGTGTCGACCTAGCTTTTTTTTCTACTAGTATTTAACACATATCTTAGATCTCAGAAACCACAAAGCAGATATTTTTCAAACCAACAGAGTGTAATCACTACATGTTTATGTGCATACTGTAAGTTGTTGGAGTTATTTGAATTAAAATTCGATTTTTTAATAATTTATTTTCGAAGCACATGTGATAGGTTTGGAATTAGTCAAAACAAATCAATTTAAATCCAGATTTGACCACAACGTGACATTATTAAGGACTTGTTAACCTGAGGAACCCTCGTGGTATAAAGCCAGCTATGAAATATATTTTTTAAGCTTTTATTTAGCTACATTTAAAACAAAGAACGCCGATCGACCCCACCCGCGCGTGCATGTGATGTGCACGTGTCGACCTACTTTGTTAAATCCAGCTGATTTGACCACAACGTGAAATTATTAAGGAACTGTTAAGCTCAAGCACCCTCTTGATATAACGTCAGATATGAAATATATTTTTTAAAGCGTTTATTTAGCTACATTATAGAAATAAAGACGGCTCACGTGCGCGCGCGGGCGCGCGCGTGCACGTGGCGAAACTACTTTTTTAAATCCTGCCGTTTTGACAACAACGTGGAATTATTAAGGAATAGTTCACATGTGTGCTGTAATTTTTAATACAAATAATTGTTTTTACCATGTTAATCTTGTAAAGTCCTTCGGTGTTTGCTCCCTCACGGCAGCCACTTCCTCAAACTCAGTCCAGCCTCCTCCTCACGGTTCGGGGCCAGCCGGCCTCGGACCTGCTCTGAGATGAGTCCGGAATCTTGGCGCGGCGCCGCGCATCTGTTAGGTGGAAATGCTCTCCAACGCGCGTTTGGCACGCAAATATGACGTCACATCCGAGCCGGGCCACCAAGTGGAAAAGGGGCATAATAGAACATTCAATAGTGACCGTGAAGCATCAGAGATCCGCCCCCCCAAGACCCGAGGCAGACAAAGGGGGGGACCAGAGCCCAAGACCCCAAGAAGGACCCCGAGCTCAGAGCCCCCAGGGCCACCCGAACAGGACGAACCACTCACCCACCCCCTAGATCCGACCATAGGGGAGAACCGGGAGGGCCCTACCAGCGACCACACACAATGACCCCCAGGGGCCAACAGCGACAAACTCACAGGACCCCACTGAAGCCCGCTGCACCAAAGTAGCCCAGGCGCCAAGGCCCGGGCACCAGGGACGCCCACCCCTCAGGCCCAGGCCCGATAGGACCAGAGGACCCCAGCCCCACCAGGTAGCTACCAGGCCGAGCCGACATACGCCCAAGTGCCCAACCCCCGATACCGAGGGCCCCAAGCGCGCCGGCAGGCAAGGGCATACCCCGCCAGGGGGCCACATGGCAGGAGCACAACACCAAGTAGCCTCAGATGTATCAAAGAGGGGGCACTCTAAGTCCCGGCCTGACAAATAGACATTCATACACAGATACAATCACACAAGCCCACCCTCATCCTCACCCGCACTCTCTCAAAGACATATAATAACGACACATTCCATTCATAATCCCGATACACACTCTATACCCCCCAGGTCCAAGACATGTACCTGCCCCCTACATGGGGCAGTCCACACCCAAACCCAGGAGATAGGCCCATTCATTCTGGGGTGGAGAGGAGCTGTCATCCAAGATCCAGCCCAACCCGCGCTCAGCCGCCAGGACAGGACACCCCAGCCCAAGCAGCCCCAGGGAGAACGCCGTGCCAGCTCCGCCCACGGCAACCCCCCAGGCCCTGAACCCCCCCATAACCCAGGACAACACCCGACGGTCTGCCACTTTACCAGACCCCACCCCTAGAACGGCCGTCAGAGAGCAAGGGGGCTCAACAAAAAAAAATAAAAATTAAAAAAAATTAAAAAAAAACACTAGACCCCGACACACCCACTCCCTCCCCCAGATGTGCTGTTGAAGTGTGTTGTAATAAAGTGCAACTAAAAGGGAAAGAGAAGGAGCAAAGGCTGGCATAATGCTAGTTTCTACTCCACCCAAACTCTAACCCAAGCCCTTACTGTCTAAATGCATCATTGTAAGTGAGCACAGGCACAGGAGGCGAGAGTAGTGTCATCCCGCCACCCATAACCATAGTGCTCACTCCAAGTTCCTATATGTGAATGTTATGAGGATGTTTATGAGTGAATGTCTAAGGTGTATAATAAAATTGAGTCCCAGGTGGTTCTGAACAACACAGATGTAAAAATGTTGCAATACACCCGAGCCTCAAAATCCCTACATGTATTAATTTTGAAATGAAGAGGGCGGAGGTGCGCGGTGAGGGATGGGTAGAAAATAATTGCAGGAACAAATGCTCCCGCAGGGAGTCAGCTTCCCCGCTGACCCAACAGGTCCCCCCAGTTCCCCAGGGCCCACCCAAGGAGTGAGGCCAAAACACCTCTCCGCCCGTCGGCCGATCCCGTTCCTGTTCCGATATCATTACTGTATTATCATTGATTTTATATGAGGCTGTAATAATCTCTCAAGTACAATGTGTACAAATATATGCATGCATGTCCAAAAAGGCAACTTGAAGTAATTTTTATTAATGTTGGATAAGTTTCAAAGTTACAATTAAATTCTGCTAACACAAAACGTGTTTTATTTTATTCCTAGCTTTAAAGTGGATATTAAAATGATTAATTTAAGTGATTGTTTAAAGTTATTTTCTTTTAAATAAGGGAGTGATATAAGAATTTTTCTTCTTTCTGCACTCTTTTCATCCAATGTTTTCTTTTTGACGAATTTGTTTTCTTTTGTCTCTTTTAAATGAATGAATAAATAAATGAATTAAATAAAATATTAAATAGCTTTACATCTGCTAAGTTCATGGCATAAACCAACACAGACATGTTCCTGTTTTTAGTATTTTACATTCATTTATAATGTAGCTGTTTATGTTTCGTTTTTTTTTATGTATACAATTTTCTTGTAATTTTTAATTCACATGTTTTTTTACAATTGTCTATTGTTGTACTAATAACTAGCTTCTGGAGGGTAAACTGTATCTTGGCTGCGAGTATCAAGCTGTGAAATCCTTCGTTTTCTACAATTGATTGCGGTTGGTCCTTAATTACGATGATGTTTAGCAACTTGTCGATAAACATTTGAGCTCCGGGGATTCAGCTGTGTTTTTCTTGTTCAATCCGGGGCCGGAAGCCTGATTTCGGTCAGTCGCTCTCAGCCTGTCCCTCCTCCGAGGCAGGCAGACTGAGTGGGTCAAATTGGATGCGGTTGGCTGGGGTCGGGCTGCCTGCTACGTATTCAGCGAGAGGAGCAGCCCGCTGAAGCCACAGAGCTCGAATGTCCAACATAAAGCTAACTTGACTGTGGTTTAATATGGTGCTATGACTCTGCAGACATTGCACATTGCTATTTTGCGGTGTTCAGTGTAAAACCCTTCCACATAGTAAACACATTATGATGAAAAGTTGGCTAGCTGTTAGCTACAGCGCTGCTCACTCAGTCCTCACGTTGTAGCTGGCTGCAAACTATGAAATGGATTTCCTGAATGTGAGACGGTTCTTATTACTCTGGGCTCATGAGACACGTCTCCGTTCAGGAAATCCATTCCATAGTTTGAAGCCAACGTGTGGAGACGTTTCATTAGACACAGACATGAATCATGGATCGGAAATATCGGCAGGTTGGATCGGAAAAATCTGATGCGTAAATTATGCTGGTATTGTAGGCCGATACCGGATCGGCCCCATCCCTACAAAAAATACAGCAACTTTTACAGATATTGAGCTGAAATTTCAAGTTCAAGTTAAAGCATCTTTATTGCCATTCACATCACATGCGGTAGATGTGGTGGAACAAAATTATGTACTCAGGGTCCCAGTTAAACCCCAAAATAGCAAAAATATACAAAGTAAATTGTAAAAATAAACAGTATACAAAGATCCAAGATATGTAGTATCTGCTAACATGCTAAACAATACGCTAAAATATCTAAGATATACGGTAAACACTAATAATGTAAAATAATGCGGTATATTAAACAGCAGCCCAAACATGAGTCTATGGAGTAAATGGCTATGAATATATACATCATCATGAGATCAGCAGCATGAGAACAGCAGCATGGATAATCAGTAGCACAGATAAAGTGACATAGAGTCAGAGAGTCGGAATCAGAGATTCTTTATTGTCATTCGCACCACATGTGGTACATGTGATGAAACGAGATTGTACACAGTTAAAGTGTCATTACAGTGATTTTCCTGGTTAGAGATTCATGAGTCTAACAGCCTCAGGGTAGAAGCTGTTCCTCAGTCTAGTGGTTCTACACTTGATGCTCCTCAACCTCCTTCCTGAGGGGAGTGGGGCAAAACATGTGTATGTGCTGGGTGAGTGGGGTCCTTCATGATGCAGGTGGCTCTGCATCTGGAGGTGTAGATGTCTGTGATGGTGGGGAGACTGACTCCAACAGACTTTTGTGCAGCCTTCGCCCTCTCAAATTTGGTGTGGTAGTAACTGAGTCATCCAAAAATTAAAATTTGAGTAGTGCATACTTTGCATTTTGTGAGTAGTTTGCCTAGAACTTTGGCATTACTTGTTGGCATTAACCTTATTTGTCTATTAGTAAAATATCTCATGAACCATTGTACAGATGTTAATGAAGATCTCAGATAATAATCACTGGTTGTACTTCTACAACTGATAACTTAGGCAGGAGTTCATCCAGTTAAGGAAGGTTGCTGCAGCTGATGGCTCTTAGCCAACCAAAAAATGGCTATAATTAAATTATTTTTGGTTCTATTGAGCTGGAATTTAGTGTGAAATTAACTGAGTGTAATTTTAAACATAGGCCAAGTTCTCACAGATCACATGGACTATTACAATAACCAGTAAAACTAAATGGCTATAACTGTATTATTATTATTATTATTTTTTTTATCAGAAGGGCTTATTTCAAAACTCGGGCACAAAAGCAGATCAGCTGTTCAGAGCTATCTGACAAAACAATAAACTTGTTGGATTTGTTTGCCCATTTGATTTGTGATGCTTTGTGGTCTGAGACTTTTCTGCACCATTCATATTATTGTCATTATTTTCAGATCTCAGACTACCGGTATTTGGAATCACTGAATTATTTTCTCCCATTTTCCTTTCTCTTACACCTTTTTTACAGATATCAATATGCATTACTTTATTTTTCTGCTCTTCTGCTTTCACAATGATTAACAAGTTCCCATCTCTAAGGATTTTAGCAAAATGTACTTCCCCAACTTTCTTTTTTAGATCTCTTGACACTGCTACGGGGCCTAATTGTGAGTTTCCATCTTCTTTGAATTTTAGAATTATTTTGAACTATTTTTTTTGCTCACAACATTACTTCCTTCATCTGAACTTATTTCATCTAAGGTTCGTTTTGTGTTCGCAGCCCAACCTTTCAGCTTGCTTTTTCCTCTTCCTTGTCCTCTTCTAGTCACCAGAGTCCAATCATTCATTTCCATATCTTCATCATCTACCTGAGTCACCATTCCAGTCCAATCCACAACCAGCTTATTATCCACCGCCATTTTCAAAAAGTTTGCTATCAGCTTCACCTCTCACACCAACTTCATCTCCAACTCAGCTCCTCTTAAGCAGCACCTCCAGGCAGGCAGCCAATCACAGCTCCGTTCAGCAGCGTCTTCCTCCAGCTGCACACCTGGACACTAATTGACACAATTAGGCTTCTTCACCTGTACACACTCACACACATATTCAATTTACGACAGCAGTCATAACACTCCACTCAC
>JBBPBX010027190.1:11587-26305 GCA_038048925.1 Garcialebias charrua
GGTTAACAAGACCAGCCATTTGTGAAACTGGTGAGTGATGAAAATTCTCCTCTGATCATTGGTCACTTAATTATCACATGACAAAAACCTTAATCTGGGACCCTTTCATCACTTTTCAGGAAGTTAACCGACCATCAGAGCATGTACTAGCCTGTGTGAGCAAATGCTGGCGGGTGGTTGAGTGAAACCAACGGATCATTGGCTTCCTCAGCTGTTGTTCTCTGTTTTATTTGGAACGCAGGCAAGAATGACTTCATCTCCCCTGACTTCTCCAAGGTCATCAGCCTATAAAGAGCCCCTTATAGTCTTTTCATTTGTTTCCCAGATACAGAGGTCCTTCGCTCTGTAAGCAGTGAGATTCCTGCAGAGTAACCCTAAACAAGAAGCCAATTACCAGGTCAGACAAAATGGCTATTTTCACAGAAGAAAATTGTAACACTGGGTGCTTGTGAGACACACCCTGCAGTGTCAGTAACTTCAAAAAGCTCTAAGAAAATACAAATGGAGCAGCATGGAAATGAGCTATAGCCTCCTGAAGCATTAAACATATGCATAAAATTGTTCTATAATGTGGGTGAGCGAACATACAATGCATCTTTTTAGATAATAAATTAGTAGTAAATTTAAATGTTAATTCTGCACACTGCAATCATCTGTGTTTGCATCTTATCAATTAAATCTTGTATATTAAGGCCCCCACATATTTGGGTATACTGTGTGTACTCCGTGAGCCGCACGGACTCCGCACGTACTGTCCGCAGTTGGTTGAGACTTCATACTCGAGCGTATACTCTTGGGCTGCAGCCCAGCTCTGCAGGTAAGATGGGTTTACCTTCAGGACTAACTGAGGTTGCTGATTGGTCATTTGCTGACATGCCTACTGAATTGATTGACAGGTCTCATTGTGAATCCGACTTGTAAAAAAAAACAAAAAAAATTGAGCTGCTGGCGACTGTGGGTAGAGGCAGGGCAGCCCAGCAGCAGTGGCAGTGGTGTTGTTAATAAAATGTCAAAAAAACAGGGAGTGCCGACCTTGCAGCCCACACATCAGACTGGCCCACAGGGAAATCTCCAGACTCTCTCGATTAGCCACGCCGGGCCTGAGTGTACAGATTTTAATTCTCTCACGACAAATTCCTTAATTTCTCATAATTTCAGTCATGGCGTCAACGGACGAGGAGGAAGAGATCACTTGTCTCTTGGCAAAAACAAACAAAAGAAAAGACCATTAAACCAGACCATGGATGAAGAAGGGGAATTTAATACGTTGGTGAAGGGCATAAATACGATGGACAGTGAGAAACAATTTGAATATTTGCGAATGGATACTGGCAAGTTTGATGAGCTAGTTGAGTTCAGCCACAGTAAACCTGTCAGTGCTGCACAGAGAGCGGCAGTCACGTTGCACATCCTTGCAACTGGTTGCTCGGGACATAGAGAGCGGTTGGTGTCACATGCAAATCAGTCCGTCACTGAGCAGTTTATTGTGCAACACCGAATATGCATACACGGTTGCAATAATTATTTTTGCGCGGACATGGCCAGCGGACATCTGCTTCAAGTCCAGCTCGAGTATGAGAGGACTTCCACCGAGTGAAGTACGCCCGAGTATGTGGGGGCCTTTACAGTCCCAAAGTTTTCCAACTAATGGTAAAGTAGAAGTATCATGTATCTAACTTCCAGGAGGCTGGGTAACATGAGACATAGAAACTGCATGGAGAGGATAAAAGTTGTTCTCACATCACTTTGCATGATCACATTATGCTTAAATAAGGCAGTAATGTCATAAAAAAAACACATTTCAGTGTTTTTTTTGTTTGTTGTTGTTTATTTTATCAGTGCCTGCTGCCTGTTACATTTGCCTCATATAGATGGCACTTTATGGATGTTACATAAAGAAAATAAAGAAACATGGGACATTCATCAAGTTTTGCACTTCTTGTCTTAAAAGTTACACACATCATTTACCATAGTACTACAATAAAAGTTTGTTCTGCTTGTGACTCGCATGCCTTAATGTTCAAATTCTTGCATTTGAGGGAGATGTGTTTCATTTTAAAGGCAGCAAAATGTGCCGAGTAAATGAGTTTGTTGGGTGATAAAATTCTATCTTTTAGGTAGGCTGATAAACAAGAAGTAAAATGAAATATTTCAAATCATATAAAAATCAAAGAGAAAGACATAAAAGGGTAAGATTTTTTTCTCAAGTATATGTTAATTTGTTAACATAGTTTTCATACTAATATATTTACAGTAGAAAACTTGTAGAAATAAGTGATAAAACACATGTTTTACTTCATAATTTTTTGCAGAAAAACCAAAGTAATGTATTTTAAAACTGCATCAAAAAGTTTAACTTAAGCTCAACTTTTTTTTTTTTGAGCCCAGTTCATTCTCAGCATTTCCCAGTTAGGGTTTAAATATGGCAGCCGAGTCAAAGCAGCTAACAAAAATCCAATGATGGCTGTAAAAATAATAAAAAGTTCAGGTCTCATCCTAATAAAGAAAAGCACATAATTCATGAATATTATTTGGGAATAACAGGGCACAAGCCAGTTAAAATTTGAAGGACCAGAATCCACCGTGGAGGCCCATTAGCATCTTAGCTGCAGTGTCTGAAGTCTCAAGAATTCAAGTAGATCTGTGTGTGGTTATTTATGCAAGCCTTCTCACTGAAGACGCAACCAAAGAATACATTTCAAAGGCTTTCTTTCACTGGTGGACTCTTGTCTCACTGAGTTTCTCTCAGAGAAAATGCAAGTTCTATGGAAAAGTTAATGCTGAAGCATACTTGAAACAGACTTGAGCTTAGCCAAACTCTTTGATGACCACACAGGAGAGTTGGGAGGAAAAAAAGAGCATCAGTCTGAGGTAAAAGTACAGGAAAGATATTCATACCTGTGTCAGGAAGCTGGAAATTGTTTAAAATGATGAGTAATTAAGACTTGAAGATAAATGACAAGATCGTGAAAAATTTGCATGCATCAAACATAAGAATTTTAAAAAAGAGTCAGAGTTAGAGTTTCTTTATTTGTCCTACACACCACATGTGGTACGTGTGATGGACCAAAATTGTGAATTGTGTACACAGGGTCCCAGTTACATCCAACAAAAGTATAAAATGTAAAAGAAAAACAGTAATAAAGTCTAAGAAATGAACTAAGAAAAAAATGTTAACTAAAAATATGCTAAGCAATAGTAGTACCAAAACAATTCGCCGAACATCAGGACATGAGTCTGTGTGAGCAGATGAGTACGAATGAAAGCAGCATGAAACAAATCAGCAGCATGATGTGATTTTTTTCTCTCACAGTGATTATCCTAGTTAGGGATTCATGAGTCTGTCTCAGGGTAGAAGCTGTTCCTCAGTCTAGGGTTACTACACTTAATGCTTCTCAACCTCCTGCCTGAGGGAAGCGGGGCAAACGTGTGTGCTGGGTGAGTGGTGTCCTTCATGATGCCCTCTTCCTGCTTCTGGAGGTGTAGATGTCTGTGATAGTGGGAAGGCTGACTCCGACATACTTCTGTGCAGCCTTCACCACTCTCTGCACAATGCATCACAATGCAATACACAACAAATACATCATTAAAATAACATTTTGAAAAACATTGTACTTTACAGCATTTTGCTGGTGAAGATTCTCAGTCGTCCAGGACATGATAAAATCAAAAAAGGCGTTCAATACAAGATCAACTGGACTTTATTTGTCCATAAATAAAGTCCAGTTGATCTTGTATTGAACGCCTTTTTTGATTTTACAGCATTTTAACATTTCATTTTGACAATAACAGCTTCTGTCTTTCACATATCTTGTCTTAACTGCTTCATATAGGTCATTTATCAGGATGGTAATGGTTATTACAGTAACTATCCTATTACTAAAAATGAAAAAATTTGGCAGTAGACTGATGATTTTCCATTCTTACAATTTTACTGTTTGACATTCCACCAAAACACTGGAACTAAAAGCAGGAAAACCAGAAGCTTTAAGCTATAACTAATCTTGAAAGCTTTATTTGGTTTGGGTCTCATTCAGGCTCCTAAAGAGACCATGTAATCCCTGGGACCCATTCCCTTTGACATACTCATCTGCTCCAGTATGCACCCCAAGTAGCCTCCATTTCCACCTCCCAGAACGGGACTTTCAGTCTATCTGTGGTCTTTGATGAAGCAGAGATTAGTGGGCAAAAGCCTTTATCCGCCCACCTTTTCCATGTCGTGTCCAACGAATACATGCAAGGAGTCATTTAGCAAATATCTTTAATGGGGCCCTATGTACACACATTCACATACTACCACATACATCCATGATGACCTCAAGCTGTTGAAAAAGTTCAAATCTGATCCAAAATTGAATTTAAATATACAAAAAAATCAAGCACATATGTTTGGAGTTGTGAAATGTAAAATTTCTGCCAAATTTTATATTTGTTTTATATAAAAACAAAATAGTAATATATGTTATGAACAAGTGACATAAAGTGTTGGGATCCAAGGTCTTAAATGAGAAGGAAAAATAAGGTTACGTAAGATCACAACATTATTCAGAACATACAAAACTTTACTTTTAAAAGTTTGTTTCCTTAATTGATTACATTTTTATAAGAACATTTCACATGCACTATTAAACACCACAACCTTGGACTCTTCAATGTGTGGGAAAGAAACAGTTTAACATCACTTTGTGATTAAAATTGTGCTTTTAAAAATGTATGTTTTCCTAGTATTAAGTATCCAATAAATTCCAGTCTTTATTCACAATATTATTTTGAAATAAAACCTGTTATAAGGGAAAAGGCGGACACATCTCTCAGCTGGTCCCTCTGGGCTTTTCCGATTTGGAGAAGTAATTTATCAGAAATACAATCTCAACTCTAAAACCTCAGCGTCTACAAAATATAAACAGACAGCTTTGTAAAAGTACACAACTGGTAAGGGCTTAGCAAAGATAGATATACTGCGGGCTTTGCGCCTGCCATCAGTAGATAAACATGCTCTATAGGTTAATGCCACTTACACTCCCTGGGATTTCACCACTTTCTCAATGATTTTGTTCTCCTATGTCAATGTTTTAAAGAGAGCTAATCACTTAAAGACAGCATGGTTTGAGTGTGATTTCCTTGTCTTGCTTTCCCTACAGTGCCACAAAAAAAAGAGCTCTTATAACTACAAACATGCGACAATAATGCAACTTTTTTTTTTAATGTCCTTCATTTATAAGATAGGCATCTCCATCCTTATAGCCATTTTCTGTCACTTATCCATGGTCAAGCTGTGGAGGCAACATATCCAAAAAGGAAATGTCCCTCTCTCTAGACATACTGTCACTTTCCGGCTCTTTTAGGGGATCCCTATGCATCCCTAGGCCAGGGAATATACCACATGGGGCCAAGATGGTGTAGAGGCAGGGCTGCCGACTTGGGACCCGAAGGACACAGGTTCAAACCCCGGCCCCGGCCACTACACACCTTGGGGTGTCTATGAGTGCACACCTATTTCCCCAGCTCCCTGGCGCTTTCTATGGCTGCTCACTGCACCACCTGGTGGTGGTTGGGTTAAATGCAGAGACGAATTTCGTCTTGTATGGGAAACATACACAGATGAAAAAATGTGACATTTATATACAATCCCTCCAGTGAGTTCTGGGTTTGCCCTGGGGTCTCCTTCCAGTGAGAAATGCCTGGAAAACCTATGAATAAGAGACATCTGAATCAGATATATAAACTACCTCAGATGAATTATTTTGATGTGAAGAGTCAGTACCACTTTCACAAGGTTTATAAAAAAAAAAAAATGTGTGCAGGTTGGACTCTACCAGGACTGCCCCTTGTCTCTGATCATGTTTGCAGTATTCATGACAAGCATATACTGTAATCTGAAGGTTCATGGAGAGGAGGATACGTTTTGGAACCTCAGGGTCTCTGATTTTGCAAATTACATAGCTTCTAATATGTTCAAGCCAAGAACAGCATTTTCACAGGCTAGTACAGTAGATAGAAGCAGTTAGGGTGAGAGTGAACTCTTTTAAATCTGAGGCCATGGTTCTCAAATATAAACAGGTAGAATGATACCTCTGGAAAGTTTTAGGAAAGTAATGCATATTGTTCCTAATAGCTGTGCCTTTCAGTTAAAAGTAAATGGTAAATGGTAAATGGAGCTTATTTATATAGCGCTTTCCAGCCCCCTATGAGGAGCCCCAAAGCGCTTTACAATACCAGCCATCCACCCATTCATTCAGACATTCATACACCGGTAGTGGTAGCCTGCCTTGCAAGGTGCCATCCAGACCTACCGGGAGCAACTCGGCTTAAAAATACTATACAGTACTACATTTTAAAATATACTATATTTTAAAAATAATAACAAGCAGTGCACCACTGTCCCCCATCTTTGAAAAATTAGAATAGTGAATGTTTGTAGTTTGCAAGATGACTTTTTATGAACTGAAATTGAACAGTGAATACAAAGTCAAAGTCAAAGTCAACATTATTGTCAGAACTGCAATATGTACAGGACATACACAGGATTGAAATTGCGTTTCTCTCAGTCCCTCGGTGCAACAGTAACCATTTAAACACTAAAACACTGAAACATTTAATAAACATAAGCATAAAATAGTAAAAGTGTAACACTGTCCTGAGTTTTTGCATAGTAGTATAAAAGTATGAAAATTTACACCAACACTAAAACACTAAACATTTAATGAACATAAGCATAAAATGAAATAATAAAAGTGTAATACTGTCCTGAGTTTTTGCATAGTAGTATAAAAAGTATAAAAAGTATATCTATAAAATAAACTGAAGGTTCTAGCATTGACATTTGCAAAGAGTGGCAAAGCAGCATATGAGTTAATGTACACAGTATATGTATGAGGTAGTTGATGTTGGTATAGAGGCAAAGTGGCATATGCAGTAAGGCACATAAGGCACATTGGGCATCCTTAAATAAGGCTAGTCAGAGAATACTGTATATGTATCAGCAGTAGTGTAGATATAAAAGTAGTGTAAATGTAAACAGTAGTAATAAATGTAAACAGTAGTAATAAATGTAAACAGTATTAATAAATGTAAACAGTGAATGTAAACAGTAGTATGACTATAGGCAGTAATGTAATACAAACATTAGTGCAAATATGAGAAGTAGTGCAAACTGAATGAGCACATGACCGAGAGTTTAGTGAATAACCCGTTTGATGACACAGAGTCCAGTGTTAAAATCTTTGTGTTGTGTGGTAATGTGTGAGAAAGTTTTTTGTGTTAAGGCAGTTCAAATGGGAGGGGAGGCAGAGCAGGCAGAGTGTTTAGCATCCTGACTGCCTGATGAACAGAGCTGTCTCTCAGTCTGCTGGTTCGAGCCTGGAGACTTCTCAGTCTCCTCCCTGATGGCAGCAGTCTGAAGCAGCTGTGTAGTGGGTGTGTGGGATCACCTGCCATGCAGAGGGCTTTCCGAGTGAGGCGGTTGCTGTGTAAGTCCTGCAGTGAGGGGAAGGAGGTGCCGACGATCTTCTCAGCTGCTCTCACGATGCGCTGGAGGCTCTTGCGGCAGGATGCAGTACATGCACCAAACCACACAGTGATGCAGCTGGTCAGGACACTTTCTATGGCACCTCTGTAGAAGGTGCACATGATGGGGGTTGAAGCTCCAGCCCTTTTCAGCTTGCGGAGAAAGTAGAGACGCTGGTGAGCCTTCTTGGCCAGTGATGCAGTGTTCCTGCTCCAGGACAGGTCCTCTGAGACGTGCACTCCCAGGAACTTGGTGCTGTCTACTCTCTCCACTGCGGTGCTGTTGATGGTCAGAGGGGCATGTTGGGCATCCCTCTTCCTGAAGTCCACAACAATCTCCTTTGTCTTCTCCACGTTGAGAGTGAGATTGTTGTGTCCGCACCACAAGGCCAGGCGGCTCACCTCGTTCCTGTAGTCCGTCTCATCGTTGTTGCTGATGAGACCTACCACTGTTGTGTCGTCCGCAAACTTGATGAAGTGGTTGGAGCTGTATGATGGTGTGCAGTCGTGTGTTAGCAGGGTGAATAGAAGGGGGCTCAGCACACATCCTTGTGGGGCCCCTGTGTTCAATGTGATGGTGCTAGATGTGTTACTCCCGACCCGTACTGTCTGTGGTCTCCCGGTCAGGAAGTCTAGCAGCCAGTTACACATTGAGGTGTTCAGCCCCAGACTGTCCAGTTTAAGGATGAGCTGTTGGGGGATGATGGTGTTGAATGCCGAGCTGAAGTCGATGAACAGCATTCTAACATAAGAGTCCTTCGTGTCCAGATGTGTGAGAGCTGTGTGGAGGGCAGAGGAGATGGCATCGTCGGTTGAGCGATTAGGTCGGTATGCAAATTGGAAGGGATCCAGGGAGGCAGGGAGGACAGATGTGATGCTTTTCATGACTAGCCGTTCAAAGCACTTCATCAGGATGGGGGTGAGTGCTACTGGGCAATAGTCATTAGCTGTGTTTCCATCCATTTTCATTTCGAATTTTGAGCTAATTTTTGAAATCTCGCAAATATGTAAATACAAATTAATGCGAAGCAGAAGTGTTTCCATCAACTGGCTTGAATCGCATCTACCGGGCCATGCATAGCGTCATTACGTCAGACGTCAGCGTCATTACGTCAGACGTCAGCACTGCGCATGTCTACAGTAAACAGGAAGTAGCGGTTGAAAACAGAACCCGGCCACACATCTCGTCAAAATGGAGAGAATATTTCAGGTACGTGTTGCTATCGGGCAAGTTGTATTTATTCTGTCATGCAAACTAGTTTTAGCGATGTTACATGTTGTCCGGAGCGGAAACAGCTGAACGTCACGTGACGTGAATGTTCGCTACGGCAGAACTGAGTCGGAAAATCTGTTTCCATCTGTCGTTTTGCGCATCTGCTCATTTTCGAAGATCCCAAAAACCACCTCAAGCGAGCGTATAAACTTTTTGGCGAATTTGAGGAAGTAAATTCGGATTTTGCCGTTTCCATTAAGCTTTTCTGCTGCGATACTTCAAAATGCGCATCTAGAAACCTTGATGGAAACACGGCTATTGAGGCATGCGGGCGTTGCCTTCTTTGGGACAGGGATGATGGTGGTGGCTTTGAAACAGGTGGGGACGATGGCCTGGCTCAGTGAGATGTTAAAGATGTCCGTGAAGACCGCTGCGAGTTCCCTTGCACAGTCCTTCAGCACACGACCAGGTATGTTGTCAGGACCAGAGGCCTTCCGGGCGTTAATCTTGATGAATGATCGCCTTACGCTGTCTGAGGACAGCGCCAGCACCTGGCCATCAGGAGAGGGGGGGAGTTTATGTGCAGGTGTGCTGTTACTTGCCTCAAACCGAGCAAAGAACTCATTCAGTTCATTCAGCGTAGAGGTTGAGCTGTCACAGGTCTGGGGGGATGGTTTGTAGTTTGTGATGGTCTGTATTCCCTGCCACAGACTGCGTGTATCCTTGCTGTCCTTGAAACGGTGAGCTATTTTCCTGGAATACTGCTTCTTGGCCTTTCTGATGCCCCGGGCCAGGTTCTTTCTGGCTGCCCTCAGGCCCACCTGATCTCCCGCTTTGAAGGCAGCATTCCTGGCTTTCAGGAGTCTGTAAACCTCTGCTGTCAGCCATGGCTTCTGATTAGCCCGAACAGTGATGGTCTTGAGGTTGGTTACATCATCAATGCACTTGGTGATGTATGAACATACAGTGTCTGAGTACTCCTGGAGACATGTGTTGTTGTTTGTGGTAGCAGCTTCTTTGAACATACCCCAATCTGTGGTGTCAAAACAGTCCTGGAGTGCCTCTGAAGACCCCTCTGGCCACACTCGTATCTGCTTGCGGACTGGTTTTGTGACTTTCACCAGTGGCCTGTATGCTGGCTTTAGCATAACACAGATATGGTCAGAAGCACCAATGTGGGGGAGGGGGAGGGCTCTGTAGGCATTTTTCATGGTGGTGTAAACTTGGTCCAGTGTGTTGTTTCCTCTTGTTGCAAAGTTTATGTTTCTGTATGTTTTTGGAAATACACTCTTTAAATCTACTTGGTTGAAATCACCAGCCGTGATGAGAAAAGCATCAGGGTGTGCTGTTTGCTGCTCACTGATGTGCAGATATAGTTCATTCAGTGCCTCACATCTAACTTTGCTGTTGGAGCTTGGAGGAATATATACAGCAACAATCATAACAGCTGTAAATTCCCTCGGTAAATAGAACAGTCTGCATTTAATAGTCATAAACTCCACTAAAGGTGAGCAGTGTTTGTGGACCACAGTAGCATTCAGACACCATGCGTTGTTGATGTAAACACAGAGCCCCCCTCCGCGTGTCTTACCTCCCTCGAGGGTTCGGTCCGCTCTGTAGCATGTTAGCCTCTCGAGCTGGATAGCATGGTCCGGAACGTTGTTGTTAAGCCACGTTTCCGTGAATACAAACACACAACAGTCTCTCACAGTCTTTTGTGTCGTTCGTAGCAGGCGTATATAATCCAATTTGTTGTCCAAGGAGCGTACGTTAGCCAAAACCATGGATGGAATAGCCGGCTTGTGTGGGCTAGCTGCTAGCCTAGCTCTGATACCTCTGCGCTTACCCCACTTCTGCTTCCTGTCACGCCACTTGTGGCGCTTCCACTGCGGGCGCGATGAAGGGAGGCTCAGTGCTGGCTTCCAGAGCAGGCCGCAGGCACGTATTCTCCTGGAGCTCGCTGCTTATTTCCAAATGAGCGGTTTTTCCGACATCAAGCTGGAACTCACGGCTATACTTGAGTTCTTGAACACGTAGACATGACGAAGACGTGCCGGCACATTGCGTCATGTAGGACAAGACAGACGAAAGCACAGTGTTGTTGGGAGAGGGAGAAGCCGCGGCGTTTGCACGCGCCGCCATCTTGGATATTTTTTTAGAAGTAAACAGTAATATTTTTGGTACAAGATACCCAAGTGGGTAGGAGTTACACTGTGTATAAGAATAAAGGAGGGGTTTATTATTTTACATGGTGGTGCAGAGTGACAGATCCTGGAGAGCAGAGGGAGCAATTTTATCCACTACCAGGTGCAATGGTGGAACTAGCAGGTATCCAATGGTGGCATTGGCCACTATAGATTATTCTTCAGCCTCCCCATTGGCCACCCCAATCATTTGAAGAGACTATACTTGAAAATGAAATGAAAAATAAATAAATGAAAAATTGAAAAATGAAAAATAAATTAATGAAAAATAAATAAACACATGTATTTTTTTCTTTCTATTTTTGATAGGAAACTTTCTTATGACTAGATGCAGCCACACACCACTAAGTAAATTGTCACATTACTTATTTTTCAAGTTATCCATCACACAAGGTTTAAAAGGGAAATATGGAGACAGCCATTATGGATACTGACATGACAACCCGATTTTCTAAAGGAAATTTTCTTACATCTAAATGCAGCCTCACACCAAAATAGCCGATGGTACCGCACTTATTTTTCAAGTTATTGCATTAACAACATGCACAGACAAATGGACAGATGGATGTATGGACAGACAAATGAAGGATATTTCCAAATTCCCCTTTTTGCTATGGGATGGGCGACCAAAAAATTGGAAGAAAATATACGTGTGCATGTATGAAAATGTTGAAATAATTTCCTTTAAACTTTACTGTTATTTATAATCAGACGTTACAAAACTATATCTGATGAATAAATGATAGAGGAAGAACACAAAGTGTATTTGCCTTTATTTTGTTCATCATAAAATACACATATGTAATAATAATAATAATAATAATTAATTCAATTTATAACGCACTTTTCATTACTGAAAATCTCAAAGTGCTACACATATATTGAATGCTACACACATTCATAAACCGGTGGCGGCAGACTACCATGCAAGGTGCTTTCCAGTCCTACCGGGAGCAACTCAGGGTTAAGTGTCTTGCCCAAGGACACAACGACACATGGTGCGGGTCCCGGGAGTCGAACCGCCAACTTTCCGATCGGGAGACGACTGCCATTACCACTACACCACGGCCGCCCATATGTAGACTTGTTAGCAAAAGAGAGATGTGTTAGTTGTTAAATCTGATGAAAAGAGACAGCAAAACCAAAATGACTAATTGTTTCATACACCACCACCCCCACCTGCATGCAGCTAACAAAGTGATGATAAGTCTGAATGAGTCCAAGGTTCTCTGGAGAATGATTACACTGTGGCTCAGCTCCTTCACTTTGAATGAGACAGAGAAATTATGGCCCCAGAGGGAAAACATTTCATTTTAGGTTGAAGCAATGTGTGGGTTAGGACACATACATGTAACAGGATCAGAGGGATAACGTTTACAACAAAAGTGAAGGTGTAATAAGGAGCCAAGATGGTGTAGTGGCAGGGCTTTTGACTTGGGACCCGAAGGACGCAGGTTCGCGTCCCGGCCACTACACACCTTGGGGTGTCTATGAGTGCACACCTAATTCTCCAGCTCCCCGAGCGCCTTCTGGCTGCTCACTGCACCACCTGGTGGTGGTTGGGTTAAATGCAGAGACGAATTTCGTCTGTGTATGGGAAACATACACAGATGACAGACAAACACATTATTATTATTATATATTTTGTTACTTCTAAATATTAAGTTTTAGTTAGCAATGTTAGATGCTATAAAACAAGGCAAACAAGCCAATGCAGTTTGTCTGAGTTTACATGATGCTAAAACCTTTTTGTATCTGGTAAGTTTAGTGGAGAAGGGGTGCTGTTGACCTCAACCAGTGATGTTTTCAGGCAGTGAAAGAAATACTTCAAGGATTTTCTGAATTCTATAAGCATGTCTTTCATAGAGGAAGCTGAGTTGGGGGTTCTTGGAGTTGGTCTGTCCATAATGGGCTGAGGTCATTGGTTTAAAAAAAAAATCTTCCCAGCATCAGGGCTTTGTGGGTGGATGAGATCCTCACTGAGTTATTTAAGGCTCCGATTGTTGCCAGTTTATTTTGGCTGACATGCCTCTGTCATGTTTCATAGAAATTGGGGACAGTGCCACAGGATTAGCAGAAAGGTGTGGTGGTTCCCCTTTAAAAATACTGGACTGGAGGGTGTGTTTCAATTACAATGTAAGTATGTGCCTCAGTATCCCTGATAAAGTACATTCAGGGGAGCTGGAGAAGATTTTGGCCGATGGTTGAACCTCTGATTTAAGAAGAACAATGTGAGTTTTGTCCTTGCCATGGAGCACTGGACCAACATGTTACCCTTGCTAGGGTACACAAGAGAGCATATGAGTTTGCCCAACCAGTCTGCATGTGTTTTGTAGACTTAGATAAGATATTTGACAGTGTTCCTTAGGGTACACTGTGGGTGGTGCTTTGTGTGTATGGGATTGGGGGTTGCTGCTATGTGCCATCCATTCCCTAAATGGGACTAAATGGTAAAATAGTCTGGTTTGCATTGCCTGCAGTAAATTGGACCGTTTCTGGGTGAATGTCCCTGACATTGCAAGGGCTGCTCGTTGTCACTCATTCTGTTTATAACTCTTATGGACTTAAATTCTTTTAACAGCCAGGGTGTGATTGGGTCCAGTTTGTTGATGTCAGGCTTCCAACTCTACTATATTTTGATTTAGACTAGTTGGTTTCATCATGCCGTGATCTTGTACTCTCTCTGGAGCAGTTAAGCAGCCAATTGTAAAGAAGTTAGGATGAGGATTAACACTTCCATGTCTGAGATTATGTTTCTCAGTGGGAAAAGGATTGAACTTCCCTCTCTAGGTGGGGAGATAATTACTGTTTTAAGTAGGGATGCACCAATCCACATTTTTAAATTTCCGATACAATCCCGATACCTAAATCTGTGTATCAGCCGATACCAGTGGTGGGCAGATGAACGCTAGGGAGCGCTAAAGCGCTAATCCGCTTACAGTGGACCTAAACTTTTTGTCAGCGTTTTTGTGAATTGACTAACTTTTATAATTCATAAGCGGATTTGTGCTATTTTTATTTAAAATGCAGTACCGCTAATAACTAATTATCTATCAGTAAAAACCAATAAACTTATTTACAAGCTCTTATGCTGGCTTGTTTTACCTTTTTCCCCACGTAAAGAGCAGAGAGGAGGAAGGGTGTGAGGGGGAGGGGGGCAGAGCTGAGAACAGACTCGGATCTACCATGTAGGTAAATGCCTGGGGGTCCCATTTCAGCAGTGGCCCCGGCCCCGCCTCGCCCCGTGCAGTCACCTACATCACTAACATTGATCCTGCTTGTTAATGTACATTTAACATAAAAATAATTATAGTTACGATGAAAACGATCATTAAATACGCAATAAAAAAAACGGTCGATTTCTTTATCCCCCTACTAAAAATGGACTATTCCATCTTGACATCTTCCGGGTCAGACGTGAACTCGGGGGCTAGTTCTGTGGCTACTGTTTGTGCTGGGTACTTGGATAAATCCGTAGAGAACCCCGCTGTTTCAAGCCAAATTAACGCGGCCGGAGGAGTTTATTGAGGGTTTTGTGTCGACCATTTGACGGTGAGTCGTTATTTTTATGTATTTTAGTTACTTTTCATTAAATCTGTTGACTACCTATAGACGCTAACTCTGTGTCTGCCTGTTGGTAGTGCTGGGTTACTAATGGATAAATCCGTAGAGAACCCCGCTGTTTCAAGCCAAATTAACGTGGCCGGATGATTTTATTGTGTGTTTTGTGTCGACCATTCGACGGTGAGTCGTTAGTTTCATGTATTTGGGTTACTTTTATGTATAAATGCGGTG
>JBBPBX010027191.1:0-17612 GCA_038048925.1 Garcialebias charrua
CCCCAGAGGAGCTGCTCCAAGTGGCTGGGGAGAGGGAAGTCTGGGCCTCCCTACTTAGGCTGCTACCCCCGCGACCCGACCCCGGATAAGAGGAAGAAAATGGATGGATGGATGGATGGATTATATAAAAACAACTATTAAACTTTGGTTTTTGTTTCTGCCTACCGTAATATCTGGTGGAAATACATTTCATAAACAATATTAGACATACAACCTTACCATCTACATTTTAAAATTGTGTAATAATATTATGATCACAGTTATATTAGTTGCAGTGCAAACCATAAAATAATCTTGACATAAATACAGTTTCCCCTTACTTACCTTGTTTCCAAAACCTGAATGGGAGTCTCCCCAAATTCACTACTGTACTTCTCAGACCTTCCCCAAAGTCATCATCTCTGCATAAAAACATATAATGTAGTTCAAACAATAATCAGATATTCTTTTCAACACATTTATCACACAATGACAAATTTATCTAACATATCAAAGCATGTAGGATGATTTAAAAAATAGCATCAAACAGCCATCTTCCATCCTGTTCTGCTGCTAGAAGTAAAATTTGAACTTTTTACGCTCTCCTTTCATCCTGCTTCACTGCAGGCTCATGTCCGCAGCAGACAAACTCGTCCACCCCACCGCAAGTTTTACAGATTTTATTCCAAAAATTAATGATTTTTGAGGCCCTTTATACAGGTAAACGTCCAAAGAGGTTGACATGTATGCATCAACAACATTTATTGTGTAGTAGAACTAACAGACTTTTCGATTATGAACACCAAATGATCTGCAGACAATATGCTAATTGCTAGTTGTTGTGATCATGCCTCTCTTACACAGACAGCGCAGTTACAGTACTTTCATCATATCTGCTTGCTGATCCACAATACAATAAGTTAGGATAACTAAATGTACGTATCGAAACAATACTGAGGTTGAATGAGTTAGCTGCTACCATTAGCATCACGTCAGCTGTAGGCCGGAAAACGGTTTTAGCCTGTTGTAGATAATATCATGGCATTTGCGCTATCACATGTGTTACCTTTTTGTTATATTTCAGCTCGTTTGGCTGGTAACAAACCCATATAGATTCTGCTCTGCTGGCGGCAAAACAAGGAGGCAGATGAAAGCTTGCTGAACTTTATTCCTCTTGATGGCAACGACAACCACAACGCACGAACTGCACAGCTACAGGCTCTCAAGCTAACACACACACACTCTCTTCTTCTACCCGCCCCTCTCGTAGCTCTCTACCACCCTCTCTAGGTAAAGGCTGGGCCTGTAACACATGATTCAAGCAAAGACACTTACTTTTCAAGCAGAAATGTTGCTAACTCTGCATCGCTTTGCAATCCTTTGAGCACCCAAAGCTCTCGCTACCCACCTCCGCCATTTTGAAACAGCTACTGAGACGGGAACGTGCGCGGCTGCGCGCTGCCGCTGGGAGAGGCGGGGGGAGGGCGGGGGAGCTCGTTCATGAAAATAACTCTGTTTTGATTGGCTGGTTAAACACGGGCCGCTCTGGTTTTTATAAATGCTATTTTAACCACCGGGAGACGCCAGAGGAATATAGTATTTCTCAAAGATTACCTGTTTAACATCACTCTGTCAAAAAATAGTGACAGAGAGAAGAAATATGTTTATAAAAAAAGCTACATACTGAACCTTTAATCAAGGTTGCTAAAAAATCTGTTATAAAAGGAGATCCAGTTGACATTCTTGAAGGTCATATGGACATTGTGCAAAGAGAACTAGACGCTCTTAACGATATTTATGATCAATACAGAGCAATAGATGGACCACCCCATGATGTGCGTTCCAAGTTAGACAAAGGCATATCAGTGACTAAGGTAGTTTTCCAAAACATCCAGTGTTATGTTGAGGGAATAAATAAGGAGGAGATTGTTTGGCCTGATGCTAGTTCTGTATTTACATCTTCTAGCTCAGATACTGTCTCAGTTTATAATCCGTTTAAGGCCAGTACAGTTATTTCTAATGGCTCCTCCACCAAAAGACAAGAAGCTATGGCAGAGTATGAAGCCACAAAGGCCGTGCTTAAGATAATGGCTGAACAAGAGAAATTTAGAGGAAAAATGCAAACCATAGAAGAAGAAAACAAACGCATAATTGCAGAACAAGAAGCTACTGCAATGTCACAACGCCATCTAGAAGAAAGAGAGGAAACTGAACGCAAGTTAAAAAGAGAAAAGGAGAAGGCGGCTGTGATCAAGAGACAACAAGCGGAAAGTGCTGCAAGGAGAAAGTCAGCCGAGGACTTAAAAAAGGAAATTGAAAGACTGGAAATTCTGAAAAAACTCAATGCAGCAAAGGCAAAATTACAAGTTTATGAAGAAGACTACTTTTCAGTGAAGCAAGAAAGCATCAGTCCGAATCCTGCAAACATACAGGTAACTGAGTTCAAAGACACTGCTAATCAACCCACACAACCACCACAACAGCTAAATGTCATTCACGAGAGCACAGGTGAGCTTGTAAAGGTTTTAGCAGAAGCCATGTCAGCTAATAGGCTACCGATTCCAGAGCCCTCAGTATTTTGTGGGGATCCACTTAAGTTTAAATATTGGAGAGCATCTTTTCAGACTCTAATAGAGAGAAAGAACATTCCCACAGCAGAAAAGATATTTTTCCTACAGAAGTATGTACGTAGGTGGATGTGTTAAAGAAACCTATATTGGCTCTGAAGACTCTTATATGGCAGCATGGAATATGCTCAATGAACGTTATGGAGAGCCTTTTGTCATTGCTAAGGCCTTCAGGGACAAGCTGCATACATGGCCAAAGCTCCAAGGTAAAGACAGTGCAGAATTAAGAAAGTTTGTGGATTTCTTACAAAGCTGCCAATCTGCAATGGCTACCAATGATAATCTGAACATCCTCAATGATGGAATAGAGAATCAAAGACTTGCTGCTAAACTGCCAGACTGGTTAAGCAACAGATGGAACCGGAAGGCTACAGTGTACCAGCTGGAGCACAAACAGTTCCCACGTTTCAGTTACTTTGTAACATTCCTTTCAATGGAGGCAAGTATTGCATGTAATCCCATTACATCATTCCAAGCTATAAGACAAAGTGACTTTGACAAACCAAAGACAAAACCTCAACTTACACTCATTCATAAGAAGCAAGATACAGCAAAAATATTTACAACTAACTCTACAGAAAGAAGCATGATCTCATGTGTGTATTGTAAAAGAGTAGGACACAGCTTACACAAATGTCGTAAGTTCACTGAGAAACCAGTTACTGAGAGAGTCAAGTTCATTCAAGGTGAAAAACTATGTTTTGGCTGTCTAAATAGTGGTCACTTCTCCAAGAACTGTACCAATCGGATGACATGCAACACGTGCTCAAGACAACATCCCACATGTCTGCATGAAGAAAGACAAAAACACGAGACAAAGAAAGAACAACCTAAAGAACAAGAAGTAGCTGAACGGAAGGAAACTCAGCAACAGGTAACACAGTCACAAAACACAGTTAACGAAAGTACGTCTAACAGAGTGACTCATGAAAGTAGAAACACACAGACGTCTGCAATAGTACCTGTCTATGTATCCACACAAAATGAGCCAAGCAAAGAAATACTTACCTACGCTCTACTGGACACACAGAGTGATTCGTCCTTTATTCTCGATGAAGTAGCGAACAATCTGGACACAGCCAAAACCCAAGTTAAGCTCAAATTGTCTACAATGTCATCCAAGAAAACAACTGTACCATGTACAAAACTTGAAGCTTTGCAAATAAGAGGATTGTTTTCCGAAAAGAAACTCACTGTGCCAGTTGCCTACACACGTGATTTTATACCTGCCAATTGTAGCCATATTCCTACTCCAGACACGGCAAGGTCATGGCCACATTTGGAGCATCTCACTGGACACATTGCTCCACCATTGGACTGTGAGATAGGACTCCTACTAGGCTACAATTGCACACAAGCCTTAATGCCCAGAGAAGTCATATGTGGTGAAGGAAGCCAGCCTTATGTCCAGAAAACAGATTTGGGCTGGAGCATCATAAGTTACTGTGACTCAAGTGACGCAGGCAGCGATGTAATTGGAGTAAGTCATCGCATCACTGTAAAGCAAGTAATACCAGAGACTGAGCCAACCACAAAGCTAAAGAATAAAGTTCATTATATCTGCAAGACACAAATAAAAGAAGTAACAGGTCCAGATGTAATCAAAGCACTTGAATCAGATTTTATAGAGAGAGCACTGGAAGAGACGAGCATTTCACAAGAAGATGTCTGTTTCATAAGAAAGCTACAAGAAGGAATCAAACAAAAGCAAGATGGACATTATGAAATGCCCCTGCCTTTCAAAAGTGACAGACATAATCTTCCCAATAGTGTAACATGTCAAGTGCTATGCAACGCTTAAGCAGTCTCAAACGCAGATTCATAAGGGATCAAAAGTACTACTCAGACTATACAAAGTTCATGGAGGACATTATTGCACGTGACGATGCAGAGAAAGTAGCAGAGAAGGAACTCTGTAATACAACTGCCTGGTATATTCCCCACCATGGAGTATATCACCCTCAAAAACCCGGCAAGACCCGTGTAGTCTTTGACTGCTCTGCACAATATCAAGACACTTCGCTAAATGAACACCTGCTTACAGGGCCTGACCTAACAAACGCTTTGGTGGGAGTACTCTGTAGGTTCAGGAAGGGCTCAGTGGCTGTAATGTGCGACGTGGAGCGCATGTTTCACCAGTTCCATGTAACACCTCAAGACCAGGATTATTTACGCTTTCTATGGTGGGAGCATGGTGATCTAAGTGTTCTCCCCTCAGTCTTTCGCATGAAGGTTCACCTGTTTGGTGCAGCTTCTTCACCTGGTTGCGCCAATTTTGGTTTAAAACATCTAGCTGCACAAGGTGAGGAAAAGTTCTCTCCAACCACAGTGAAGTTCATTCAAAGAAATTTTTATGTAGATGATGGACTTGTAAGTGTTACATCAGACACAGAAGCAATAAAACTAGTCAAGGAAGCAAGAGAGCTGTGTAACACAGGAAAACTAAGATTACACAAGTTCGTATCAAACAGTGACAATGTGTTAAAGTCGCTGCCCAGAGAGGAGTGTGCTGACAGTATTAAAGATTTGGATCTTGGCGAGCCACTGATGGAAAGAGCACTTGGTGTTCAGTGGTGTATTTCTTCTGATGAGTTTCAATTCAGAATAACTGTCAAAAAACACCCAATGACAAGAAGAGGAATCCTGTGGACAGTGGCGTCAGTGTATGATCCCCTGGGATTTGTGGCACCCTTCATCCTAAAAGGAAAACAAATCCTGCAACAGTTATATCAGGAGAATGTCGGATGGACAAGCCTCTTTCGGATCAGTTCTACAGAGAGTGGAAATCCTGGCTTCTAGATCTTCAAAATTTGTCAAAGAGACAAATATATCAAAGAAACTAAAGGAATGCAAAGATGGAAGAATCAGGAAGGTGAAGCTGTTGATGAGTGACTCAACCTTGGATAAGGATGGAAAAAGGACTGTCAAGCCAGTGTATCTTGATAGACCAGTTCATAAAACTGTGTTGTTACTAGAAGCAGAGTAAATGCTAAAATGTAAATACTGTATATTTTATTGTAATGTTATATGTTTGAAGTGAAATCACAATAGGTTAGTGATTTGGTGGGAGTTTTACTGCCATAGTTTTAGTTTACATGTCTTATTTTGTATTATGCACATTCTTTTGTTATGACTCTTATTTTGAAAGGCAAAAGTAGGAAGTGCTTTCCAGCATGTTGCTAGGCAACCAAAGAAAGAAGTTGTACCGTACTGCTATGAAGACATGATATTAGCAAGTAGCTGTACAAAAGTAATTTAAGTTTAAGAAGTTCTTTATTACTCTCATTTCTACCTCAAAAGGAAGGGTCAGCCAGCGAGGTATTTATATGTTATATCATTTTTATGTCAAGATTGTATTCATGACACCGTCTCACTTAAGTTTATGTTGTATTTTTAGTTCGACGGTAGTGTTGGTGTCAGTGACAACGAAAGTGAAGTGTAATAAGAAGATTTCCATTAAAACTGACTACACACTAGCAGTACAACGAATTCATTAATGCTGTAAAGAAGAGGTGGAAGTGACAACTACAAACCGGATTCCAAAAAAGTTGGGACACTAAACAAATTGTGAATAAAAACTGAATGCAATGATGTAGAGATGGTAAATGTCAATATTTTATTCGTAATAGAACATAGATGACAGATCAAAAGTTTAATCTGAGTAAATGTAACATTTTAAAGGAAAATATGTTGTTTCAAAATTTCACAGTGTCAACAAATCCCCAAAAAGTTGGGACAAGTAGCAATAAGTGGCTGGAAAAATGAAATTGAGCATATAACGAACAGCTGGAAGCCCAATTAACACTAATTAGATCAATTAACAACATGACTGGGTATAAAAAGAGCTTCTCAGAGTGTCAAGCCCCCAGTATAGCTCTGCGTTATGCCCAGCGCCGCTGCACGCCGTGAGAGCACCGCGGCACAAGCCTTTGAACGCGGGCGCGAACGCGTCAAGCTCAAATTTTACGACCGCCTACACGCGCGCGTTGATAAACTGCCTCGCACCGGACTGTTTTGAGACACAAATGTATTAAATTCCTCTTCTTCATGCTGATCTGGCCTTTTCTTTTTTTTTTTGCCA
Source organism: Garcialebias charrua (assembly GCA_038048925.1). NCBI lineage: Eukaryota > Metazoa > Chordata > Actinopteri > Cyprinodontiformes > Rivulidae > Garcialebias > Garcialebias charrua. The sequence goes on from JBBPBX010027191.1 coordinate 6,688, forward strand.
AAAATCAAGTGATCACTTGAAGCTGTCACCATTTCCTCCTCCGAGGAGGAATGAATGAATTTGTCACGAGCGAACTAAAGTCATGTCCTACGTGGCTGCGCCAGGTTCTAAATATTTCCTGGTGGGCTGGTCTGCTGTGTGGGCTGCAGGAGCAGCGCTCCCTGTTTTTATTTTTTATTTTAGAACTTTTTATGAACATACAGTATAAACAAAGAAAACCGCTGTGCAGCCCTCTGTCTTTTTTCTCCAACCCGACATGTCAATCAAATCAGTAGGCGTGTCAGCAAATGACCAATCAGCGACCTCAATTTGTCCTGGAGGTAAACGCTCCGCCCTGCTGCTGCTGCTGGAGCCTGCACTCCAGAGAGCTGCGCTTGCACAGAGCTATAATATGAACTGCCTGCGTGCAGCACACGCGAGTCCAGCGGCGTGCGGCGCGGCACACAGCTATACTGGGGCCTTTAGTGTCTCTCAGAAGCCAAGATGGTAAGAGGATCACCAATTCCACCATTGTTGTGCAGAAAGATAGTGCAGCAATACCAGAATGGTGTTACCCAGCGTAAAATAGCAAATAATTTTAAGTTATCATCAACTGTGCATAACATCATCAAAAGATTCAGAGAATATGGAACAATCGCTGTGCGTAAGGGTCAAGGCTGTAAAACTCTACTGGATGCTCGTGATCTCCGGGCCCTTAAAGTGCACGTTTCATGTTAGTTTTTTGGGCAGAAACATATAGAGGTAATAAGTAATTTTGATAATCCTCCCTGCTTTCCAAATTAATACCAACAGCCTTACAGACACAAATCAGGGGGAAGACACTGAGCCTAAAAAAACGTGCGGTTTTGGAGTCCCGTGACACGTGACGAAAGCAGAGGGGGCGTCATAGTCGGAAGTTGTTGTTTTGTATTGAGTTGTATTGAAGTGAAAGAGGTCCAACAATGGTTAATATTTGTGTGTGCGGGGGTTGTTCGAACTCCAATTGGTCTGGACATCGATTTCCTGCACCAAAAAAAAACAGCTTTCAGAACTTGGGTGAGGTTTGTCCAGATGAAAAGGCCGGATTCACCAACAGAAGCGTCACGACCAACTCCGTGATTTGACAGCATTTGTCAGGAGGATTACAACGACAGCGACCTGAACGAACACAGGATTGACTTCAGAAGTAAGGACATGAATATAATTTATTAATATTTTGGTTGAAATGGTTGAAAGTGGTTTAGGTTAGGAGCTATAAATTACGAAATATACAGAGCTAAACCGCAGCTAGGTCCACCCGGTTGCGTCTTAAAAAATTAATAAAAAAATAGAATTTTATTCCAAATGTGTTCTACAGACCATCGTTCAGTAAATACACCCTTTATAATTACACTCTGAAAGCAGAAGAAATATCCACCGAGTGGTTTAGGAGATATAAATGACTTTAGATTGAACAAAAATCGATGCTAATTCTGTGCTAGCGCCAGACTGTAGCATGTCTTAGAAAATTAATAAAAAATCGAATTTCATCTCAAATGTGTTATACAGGCAATCGTTTAGTAAATAAACCCTTTATAATTACACTCTGGCAGCAGAAAAATATGCACTGAGTGGTTTAGGATGGAAAAAGAAATTGTTTAGGGAGCTAAGGCTAATGTAGTTAAATCCATCAGTGGTGTAATTAATGCTGTATCTCTATATTTAGGCTATATGTAAATATAAGCCATTTTTAGCTTTAGGTAGTATATATCTAGAAGTTATTTGGCTAGATATTTGATGTAATAGTCAGAGATGACATACTTATGTCAAAACAACTTTATAATCTGTCGCCTCCTCCTAGTGCGATGCCATATCTTTCTTAGCTAAAGCAGGGATGAGTCCCTTTGGTGATGTCACTTCCGGTTTACCGCTGAGGGCGCTATTTTTAGACAGAGTAGCGAGGGAAGACAAAAAAGGTAGAAGTAGCACATTTTATTTTGAGATATGATCCGTATTTTTGATGAAAATTGGAGTTTTAGACATTTTAGGTTGAAAAGGCAACAACATGTGTTCAAAGTGAAAGATGCACTTCAAACGTCACTGCACCTCAAACAGGAATGCCACTTTCAAGGAAATAACAGAACAGTCTCAGGAATACTTCCAGAAAGCATTGTCAGTGAACACAATCTACCGTGTCATCTGCCGTTGCAGCTGAAACTCTACAGTGCAAAGAGGAAGCCATTTCTAAGCAAGCTCCACAAGCTCAGATGTTTGCACTGGACCAGTGGTCATTTAAAATGGAGTGTGGCAAAATGGAAGACTGTTCTGTGGTCAGATGAGTCACGATTTGAAGTTCTTTATGGAACACTGGGACGCCATGTCATCCAGACCAGAGAGGACAAGGATAGTCCAAGTTGTTATCAACGCTCCGTTCAGAAGCCTGCATCACTGATGGTATGGGGTTGCATGAGCGCTTGTGGCATGGGCAGCTTGCATGTCTGGAAAGGCACCATTAATGCAGAGAACTATGTTCAGGTTCTAGAACAACATATGCTCCATCTAGACGTCATCTCTTTCAGGGAAGACCCTGCATTTTTCAACAAGATAATGCCAGACCACATTCTGCAGCAATCACAACATCATGGCTACGTAGGAGAAGGATCCGGTACTGAAATGTCCAGCCTGCAGTCCAGATCTTTCACCTATAGAGAACATTTGGTGCATCATAAAGAGGAAGGTGCGACAAAGAAGGCCCAAGACGATTGAACAGTTAGAGGCCTGTATTAGACATGAATGGGAGAGCATTCCTATTTCTAAACTTGAGAAACTGGTCTCCTCTGTCCCCAGACATCTGTTGAGTGTTGTAAGAAGAAGGGGGGATGACACACAGTGATAAAAATGGACTTGTCCCAACTTTTTTGGGATTTGTTGACGCCATGAAATTTTGAAACAACATATTTTTCCCTTAATGATTCATTCTCTCAGTTTAAACTTTTGATCTGTGATTTGTGTTCTATTCTGAATAAAATATTAGATGTTGGCACCTCCACATCATTGCATTCAGTTTTTATTCACAATTTGTTTAGTGTCCCAACTTTTTTGGAATCCAGTTTGTATATTTTTCTCGTTCTGTCAGCTAAAAAAATGTCTGTGAATTTATTTATCTTTTCTAATTTTATGTTCCGAGTAGGATCTTAGCTAAAACAATGACGTCATATCATTGGTCAGTGTGTGTTCGCACCCGTTCGCACCTAAAGAACCAGGAAAGAGGAACGCGGCTTTATCCTCCAACATTTAACAATAAAAGTACCTAAAAAAAATTTGTTAGCTCGAAATTATAGCAAAGGTGTGTCTCAGTCTAACGTTTTCTTAATAAATGCACTTTAGTGGTCAAATCAGCTTTATTTAAAAAATAGTTTTGCTGCCTCTTTGCTGCGTGAACGCGCAGAAGACGAGAAACAGGAAAGAGGATCACGGCTCGTTTCTCCGACATTTAACAAGAAAAGTACCTAAACAATTATGTTAGCTCGAAATTATAGCAAATGTGTGTTTCTGTCTATCATTTTCTTACTCAATGCACTTTAATGGTAAAATTAGCTGCATTTCACCGCCGCCGGGGCGGTGCAGCTGGATTGACGGGTCCAAGCATAGCAGAATGGTGGTGAAGGTATGGCAAGCCGATTGAGTCATTATTAGCTGGTGAAGTTTCTCAATCATCCAGGACATGGTAAACGCTAAAAAGTGCAAGAGAAAAACAATGAAGTATAGTATAATAAATAAAGTCCAGTTGTTTTTTGTCTTGAACTTTTTTAAATTTGTCATTATAGGCATTAGGTACGTTTTCCTATTACATGATACAACAGCCAACTGCATGCCATACAACTATTACTACTCTGGGGCCATCAAGTATTGCTTTTTTTTTTTTTCCCCAGTCAGAATTAATGTACCGGTAAACCAGGGGTGTCAAAGTCAAATACACCAAGGGCCAAAAAACAACAACAAATTTGCTACAAGCCAAGGGCCGGACTGGTTAAATGTTTATTAAAACATATTGAAACGATTTCACATAGCCTATTGAACCAAGACCTAACAGACTGTCTATTATTTAAGGATTAAATGAATAAAGCAATATTTTCTTATGGATCTGTCAGTAATTTCAAGTGAAAACATTTTTCAACTGGCAAACAGCAAAAAATTAAATAGTTTTTAAAAACAAAATATGTTTCTTAATATCAAGATAAATGCATAAATAAAAGTGCATGCATTATAAACTGAAAATGCATTATTGTGCAGCTCTATGATCCTATTGATCACCGCTTTCAAATAGGAAAATAAGAAAATAAATCAAATCAGTTGTATTCTTTCTTATGGCTCTTATCTGCAATTGTCCCCAAGTCCATTTAACTGAAAAATAAATATGAATAAATAAAATACAATAATATAAAATACAAAAATTTATGGCACACAGCCAAAACAATACTTCCTTCAAAGAAAAATCACGTCTTGTAGAAACAAATGTAAAAATCTGCGGTAACTGAATTAAAAACTGAACATTTTTTACAGCTGTCTTAGCGAGCTACCTGCCTAAATAAAGGTTGAATGATTAGCTGTCTTATGATTTTTAATTAATATATTGTACTTTTTCATGATTGTTTACTGTTGGCTGCAAGTAGGGTTGGGTATCGTTTGAATTTGAGCAATTCCGGTTCCGATTCCGATTCTTCGTTTCGATTCCGATTCTTTTCGTTCCTCGATTCCGATTCTTTTTGTAGGCGGGGTTAAAAAAAGACATGTCAATTCAGTTCAGTTTATTTATACTGTATAGCTCCAAGTCACAACAGAAGTTGTCTCAGGGCACTGAACAGAAACAATCAAATATAAAAATAATAAGTTAACAGAAACTTTTATATAAAAATAACAAGTTAACAGAAACTTTAATATAAAAATAATGGTAACACTATTTATCTGAAGAGACTACTTTGAGTTTAACTCCATCATGTTATAAATGAGCTACAGTAGTTAGCCAGAGCTCTTTCAGGATGAAATAATTTGAAATTCTGTTTGAATTTAATGCTATGAACTTTTTCCTTTTTGTTAAATTTACTATGAATTTCTCACAGGGCAGATTAGAGCCAACATGGAGTACTCACCAGTCCACATTAGAGCCATCATGGAGGACTCACCACCATATATTATTATTATTATTATTATTATTATACATATAATATTGTCCAGTATCTGATGCTGCAGTCATGTTACTGAGCTCCCACTGATGGGCTAACCTGGTTCCACCACCACCAGCAGCAGGATCCTCAGACAGAACGGCTGGTGGGATGTCCTGGTATCTGCAGCCCTCTCTCCATTTGTTTCTTCATGGACATGGAGCTGTGAAATTATGTTGTGCCTCTTGCTCAGCAAAAAGCTCCTCCAGTGGAGACTTTCTGGACAGACTGCAGGAAGTTCCTAAACAAACAACAGGTTTATCAGTATTATCAGTAAAAAGAGATTATTAAATCATGTTTAAGACTGAGAATGTATATAATTATTAGCTCTGTTATTGCCTAACTAACCTATTCAATAATTCTTCAAACTGTGACATTCACTCATAATGGAATGAAAGAGAACATAAACAGAAATTATATAATAATGAAAACTAGAGACATTAAAACATTTTCAAAAGACACTGAGATAACTTTAAATGGATTAAGAATGTTAATAAGTGTTGGATTTGCTTAACTACTGTATATTAGTAATGTGTCTGAGTGCATTGTACCGTATTCGCCGGTGTATAATACGCTGTTTTTTGCTCATTTGAATGTCCTGCGTATTAAACACTGAAGCGTCATATTTATGGATTTTTTCCCATATTTTTAGACCCATTTTTCGCTCTGATTCACAGTTTTACATTTTGGGCAAAAATGGTGCAGTACCAGTTTCGGCCGCTATGGGCGCTAATTCACCCTGTAATCTGTTACCTGCAGACTGTACCAAAAATGGTGCAGTACCAGTTTCGGCCGCTATGGGCGCTAATTCACCCTGTAATCTGTTACCTGCAGACTGTACCAAAAATGGTGCAGTACCAGTTTCGGCCACTATGGGCGCTAATGCGCCCTGTAGGTTGTTTACCTGCAGACTGTACCTCGAGGCGCATCCTGTTATTCGTGTATTCAGATAAAACCCATCACCCCCGCCAAATCACTGAGAGAGAGCAGGAGAAACCAACGAGACATCATTCGAACAGAGAACAAAGAGAGAAAATGCAGCCAAAAAGAAAGTCCTATACTGCAGAATATAAGCTGCAGGTCGTGAAATTCGCTGCTGAAAGCAGCAACCGAGCAGCGGGTCGTCATTTTGGGGTGAACGAGGCCTGTGTTCAGTTGTGGAGAAAGGCGGAGGTCTCGCTGACCGCCATGAAGCGAACCAAGAGGGCGAACAGAGGGAAGAAGGCCCGCTGGCCCCAGCTTGAGCTTCGTGTCAAACAGTGGGTGCTGGAAGAACGCGTGGCCGGGAGAGGAGTCTCCACGGTCCAGCTGTGGCTGCACGCCGTGGCTCTGGCCAAAGACATGGCGATTTTGGAGTTCGCTGGCGGTGCATCGTGGTGCTACCGATTCATGAGAAGAAACCAGCTGTCTTTGAGGGTGCGCACCACGATGTGCCAGAAACTTCCAGCGGACTTTGAGGAGAAGGTCGCTAGCTTCCGCGCCTTTGTCGCCCGCCAGGTCCAGGACCACCACATCTCGCCAGCACAGCTGGTGAATATGGATGAAGTACCACTGACATTCGATTTGCCAATGTCTAGGAGTGTCTCAAACAAAGGAGAGAAGAGCGTCTCCATTATGACCACAGGACATGAAAAGTCTCACTTCACCGTGGTCCTCGCTTGCTGCGCGGATGGGGCAAAGCTGCCGCCCATGGTGATCTTCAAGAGGAAAACCATGCCCAAAGAGAACTTTCCAGCAAGTGTGGTGGTGGAGGTGAACGAGAAAGGGTGGATGGACTCTTCCATGATGAATGTGTGGATGGCCAGATGTTACACGAAGTGGCCAGACGTTTTTTTTAAATCTAAAAAAGCTGTTCTGGTCATGGACAGCATGAGAGCCCACATCACGCCAGCTTTTAAGGAAAAAATAAAAACAACCAACTCCATCCCTGCAATCATCCCAGGTGGACTCACAAAAGTTCTACAGCCGTTCTACATTTCTGTTAACAGAAGTTTTAAAGCTGCTTTGCGTCGCTTATGGGAGCAGTGGATGGTTGATGGAGACCACAGCTTTACAAAGACAGGCCGCATGCGCCACGCCACGTTCCTGCAGGCGATCGACTGGATCGACAAGGCCTGGAAATCAATTTCCAAAAAGATCATCCAGTCTGGATTTATTAAAGCTGGGATCATCCCACGGCCAGATGGAGCAGAGGACACCGAGAGCGAGGAGGAGGAGGAGGAACAACCTGGGCCTTTGAATACCGGTGAGCTGAATCGTGCGCTGGCTGAACTGTTTGCCAGCGACACGGAAGATGAAGACTTTGAAGGTTTTGAATAGTGTAAATAGTGTAAATAGTAGTGTAAATAGTAGTGTAAATAATTTGTGTGAATAAAAACTGTAAACGGTATCTGTTTCTGTCATTTTTATGGGCGGGGTGGGTGAGCGTGTATTAATTTTAAAGCTGCTGTATTTATGTTGTTGTAACCGTCAAATGCATTTATTAACAAAAATTAATCTGAGACACGTTAGCATATATATTCAGCTAACAAAGTTTTTTTTTTGAGTGTTTCTGTACGGTAGTTTAATTTTAATTAAATTCAGCACTTGCTGCAAACCGTTTCTGTGTGTGCGCATCGTGTTTACATTTTAAATTCAGCTGATTTGTAATCATTTATTAACAAAAATTAAACCGAGACACGTTAACATATATATTCAGCTAACAAATATATATTTTTTGGGGTGTTTCTGTAGGGTAGTTTAATTTTAACTACCGGTAAATTCAGCTCTCGTTTCAAACCGGGCCTGTGGGCCTGTTGTGTGTGTGTGCGCGCATCGTGTTGTTTACATTTTAAATTCAGCTGATTTGTAATCATTTATTAACAAAAATTAAACAGAGACACGTTAACATATATATTCAGCTAACAAATATATTTTTAGGCGTTTCTGTAGTTAAATTTTAATGCAATTAAGCTTGTGCTGCACAATGGACCGCATTTCCGGGTTGTCTCAGCAGTGACAACGTCAGCGGTGGATGACGCGTTACGTCGGAGTCGGGGAGGGTTTGGCACCATCTAGTGGTCATAAAGAAGACCGTCACGGCAGCGCGTATTAACACTGGAAATCCCAGGATATTTAAATCAGTACCATCTTTACCAGAGCCCAGCCAAATGGCTCTTTTTTTTTAGGAATTTGTAATCCTTGAGTAAGCATGCCTGGAGACTTTTTCCTTCTATGTAAATGTGAAGGCTTTTGTAGTAGGAGAATGCATTTGGGGGGATATGCTGGGGGACTTGTGTCCATTGTTTGCTAAAGAATGGCAAACATTCCAATCTAATTGGCTTGGCTGATGGCGCTTGTAACAGATTCACATGTGGAAAATGTTATGCAGAGACAGGTTGTGTTCTGACATACTGTAAGTGTGATTTTATACAGTACTTACATATACATAAAAAAATATATATATATATATACTGTATATATATACATATCTATACATATATATATATATATATATATATATATATATATATATATATATATATATATATATATATATATATATATATATATATATATATATATATATATATATATATATATATATATATATATACTGTATATATATATATATATATATATATATATATATATATATATATATATATATATATATATATATATATATATATATATATATATATATATATATATATATATATATATATATATATATATATATATATATATATATATATATATATATATATATATATATATATATATATATATATATATATATATATATATATATATATATATACATATATATATATATATATATATATATATATATATATATATATATATATATATATATATATATATATATATATATATATATATATATATATATATATATATATATTAATGGTGTCGAAATTAGCGCGTTAATTATTTGCGTTATTTTATTTATTATGACGCGTTAAAATAAAATAACGCAACGATTATTTTGAAAAGCTCCCCCCGGATGCCGACCTCACTTCCGGTTTCCGCTTGCTAACGCTGTTAGCGAAAGCACCGTACCTGCACTCACATGCGATCACTGGACTTCTGCTAGCAATGATAACTATTTGGGTGTCACGGCTCACTTTATTGATGGCAGCTGGAGCCTGCACTCCTTTGTTTTAACTGTGAGTAAATCTACCGAGCGCCACTGTGCGCGCAGCACGTCCAGCGGTCGCACATGAATGGAACATTGAGAAAAAAACAACAACGCTCGGGACAGACGGTGAAATCCCCCTGCTTACAGAAGCTGAGCTTGGAAAGCTGAAAAAGTTGGAGGAGCTACCTGAGCCATGCAGGTACGGTTTTATTTCTTTTTCTTTGTAGTTAAGTTTGATATTGGTTAGTTAGTGTGTGTGTGTGTTTAAAATAAAATATAATTCTTCTTTCTGCTCCCTTTTCATTCAGTGTTTTTCTTTTTGATGAATTTGCTTTTTTACTCTAAATGAATGAATAAATGAATTAAATTAAATAAAAGCTCTGAGTTTTTTTTCAGTCAACCTTTACTTACACAGGTTAGTCTCAATGAGCCTCAAGGACTCATTTACAAGAGAGACCTGATTATTGTTTATTAATTTGTGTTTTCACAGGTATGTCACAGAAACTCTGGGTGGACACATCTCCTGTTCTGTGGTGCTGCCTGCCTTCTGCCACATGTTCAGAGTCATGGAGCCTTCAGATGACTGTCAACATACTGCGATTCAAGAAGGCCTTGAAGGTAATGTAGAGACTGGTTTGCCTTAGTAGCTGGATAAATGAAGAGTAGATCTTATACATGTGGTTTAAAACAAAGCAGAAATGTTCTGTAAGGTTCTAAATCTCAGTTCACACTAATTCATACAGTTTATCAAACAGTAAAATGTTTTGATTTCAGTTTTTAAACACTGTGTGAAAGTAAAAGAAATTAAATAAAAGCTCTAATGATTTTTTTTTTCAGTCAACCTTTACTTACACAGGTTAGTCTCAATGAGCCTCAAGGACTCATTTACAAGAAAGACCTGATTATTATTTATTAATTTGTGTTTTCACAGGTATGTCACAGAAACTCGGGGTGGACAGAAGTACATCGTGGTGCTGCCTGCCTTCTGCCACATGTTCAGAGTCATGGAGCCTTCAGATGATGATACTGTCAACATACTGCGATTCAAGAAGGCCTTTTGTGAAGACCTGGCTCAACGAAAGAAGAACTCCAATCTCACTTGGCTCAAGAATGCTACTGCACTTGATCCCAGGTTCAAGGACTTAAAATGCAAGTACAGTAATGTCTGGTTTGCCTTAGTAGCTGGATAAATGAAGAGGAGTAGATCTTATACATGTGGTTTAAAACAAAGCAGAAATGTTCTGTAAGGTTCTAAATTTCAGTTCACACTAATTCATACAGTTTTATCAAACAGTAAAATGTTTTTGAACCACAAAATGAATGTTTGCAATGCACTTTAGTTAGGTGCTGCATTTTCTTTACAAAATTATTTCTAGTTTTTAAACACTGTGTGAAAGTAAAAACAATAAAGGTTATGACTTAACTGATGAATGAATCCATCTTTATTATAAGTTGCCTTTAAGTGTTTAATCGCGATTAATCGCGATTAATTTTAAAACTGATGTGCGATTAATTAGTTAAAAAAATTTAATCGATCAACACCCCTAATATATATATATATATATATATATATATATATATATATATATATATATACATAT
>JBBPBX010027191.1:20401-37484 GCA_038048925.1 Garcialebias charrua
GGTGCAAATGACGATAAAGACTCTCTGACTCTCTGACTCTCTGACTCTGATGTATAAATATGCCCCCAAGGCCTCATCCACACCAACAGAATGGCCTCATATACATACCAATGGCTGCAAAAATGCTAATTCAATGAGCCATTTGACTAACTCCCATGGGAACTATACTGTAGTTAGAATATCCAAATGGCTCACATGTGGTAGTGCTAGTGTTAAACAACGAGGCGTATTATGTCCGTTTTTTATTTTATTTATTGGCAATAATTGGTCAAAGCGTATTAAACACGGGAGCGTATTATACACCGGCGAATACGGTAAGTGCAATCCATGGCAGGAGTTGAATCCACATCTGAAAAGGGATGCAACCTTTTCACAACATATGCTGTAACTGTTCTGTGTCTCTCTTCATTCAGTTACACTGACTTATTTACCTTGGACAGTCACTGGTGTCAGCCCACCATGTGTCGTTGTGTCCCTGGGCAAGACACTTAACCCCGAGTTGCTCCCGGTAGGTCTGGATGGCGCCTTGCAAGGCAGGCTACCACTACCGGTGTATGAATGTCTGAATGAATGGGTGGATGGCTGGTATTGTAAAGCGCTTTGGGGCTCCTCACAGGGGGCTGGAAAGCGCTATATAAATAAGCTCCATTTACCATTTACCATTTACTGGTGAACACTGAGGCCATTTCAGGTCGTTTGTCTAAGAAAAAAATACGAGCTAACGTTAGCATCGTGTTTATATTTGAGCTGACTTACCGCTTTAAGCAGAGTATAACTTGTTAGCTGCCTTAATGTTGGTATGAGACGTAGTTTATAGTTATATTTATTTACCTGATGGAGCCTGATGGAGCCTGATGGAGCCGAAGAGGTAGCGAAAAGTCAGGCGGAGCGTTTTGCAGACGGACCACTGTTACTTCCGGTCGGACACGAAGCGAAAATAATCCGGTGGAGCGCGTCAAAGACGGGACACTATTTTACTTCTCCACCCTCCTTTGAATGATAGAAAATTATTGCAAGTGCTGCACTGACCTGACTGGTCATTTTGTTAAAGTTAAGCCACGCTTTCGATCGCGGATGCACACTTCCGGTGGATCACACTCTTAAGCCTCCCTGGTAAGGTCTATTCAGGGGTTCTGGAGAGGAGGGTCCGTCGGATAGTCGAACCTCGGATTCAGGAGGAGCAGTGTGGTTTTCGTCCTGGTCGTGGAACACTAGACCAGCTCTACACCCTCAACAGGGTCCTGGAGGGTGCGTGGGAGTTTGCCCAACCAGTTTACATGTGCTTTGTAGACTTGGAAAAGGCATTCGACCGCGTCCCTCGGGGGGTTCTGTGGCGGGTACTCCGGGAGTATGGGGTACCAGGCCCATTGATATGGGCTGTTAGGTCCCTGTACGACCGGTGTCAGAGCTTGGTCCGCATTGCCGGCAGTAAGTCAGGCTCGTTTCCGGTGAGAGTTGGACTCCGCCAAGGTTGCCCTTTGTCACCGATTCTGTTTATAACTTTTATGGACAGAATTTCTAGGCGCAGCCAAGGTGTTGAGAGGATCCGTTTTGGTGGCCTTAGAATCGCTTCTCTGTTTTTTGCAGATGATGTGGTCCTATTGGCTTCATCAGCTCGTGATCTACAGCTTTCACTGGAGCGGTTTGCAGCTGAATGCGATGCGGCCGGGATGAGGATCAGTTCCTCCAAATCCGAGGCCATGGTCTTGAGCCGGAAAAGGGTAGCGTGCCCTCTCCGGGTCGGGGAGGAGGTCCTGCCCCAAGTGGAGGAGTTTAAGTATCTCGGGATCTTGTTCACGAATGAGGGAAAACTGGAGCGTGAGATCGATAGGCGGATAGGTGCAGCGTCCGCAGTGAAGCGGGCGCTGTACCGGTCTGTCGTGGTGAAGAGAGAGCTGAGTCAAAAGGCAAAGCTCTCAATTTACCGATCGATCTACGTTCCCACCCTCATCTATGGTCATGAGCTCTGGGTTATGACCGAAAGAACGAGATCTCGGATACAAGCGGCTGAAATGAGTTTTCTCCGCAGGGTGTCTGGACTCTCCCTTAGAGATAGGGTGAGAAGCTCAGTCATCCGGGAGGGACTCGGAGTAGAGCCGCTGCTTCTCCACATCGAGAGGAGCCAGTTGAGGTGGCTCGGGCATCTGGTTAGGATGCCTCCTGGACGCCTCCCTGGTGAGGTGTTCCGGGCATGTCCCACCGGGAGGAGACCCAGAGGAAGACCCAGGACACGCTGGAGGGACTATGTTTCTCGGCTGGCCTGGGAACGCCTTGGGATTCCCCCAGAGGAGCTGCTCCAAGTGGCTGGGGAGAGGGAAGTCTGGGCCTCCCTACTTAGGCTGCTACCCCCGCGACCCGACCCCGGATAAGCGGAAGAAAATGGATGGATGGATGGATGGATGTATTGAAACTCTGGCACAACAATTTCTTGCGGGAGCAACAAAGTTATATCTTCTCTTATATTTTAGAAGAGCAATTTTTAACCTATTTGTTGTCATTTATATTAACTAAGATAGCTTTAAGAAGGACAACTGGGCTAGAATTAGATGTCTAGCAAAGCCAAAACACAAAAATGTCTCCTCAGTCACTTTTACACATATTGAGCCAAATGGGGTGTGGTTGTCACTCACAGAACACAAGTGCTACTCACTGAGCAAAAAGTCCTAGAGTTCTGAGTTACGACACATGAGAGCATTAAAACAAAATATTGTTGATTTAACAAAAAAAGGCTGATCATTTTGCACTGATTAACTGATACAGTATAATTCAATTTCAATTTATCAATGAGATTACTTTCTGGTATATTTAAATTCAATATTTTTTATAGTGATTTAGTAATTTGAGTAATCAGATCAGTTTTGCTCGATCAAACATCGAAACACCCTCTGCACCTTTACATGCCTTTATTTCTCTTGACAGCAATGTGTCCATTAACCATACTCCGCATCAGGGTGTGGTTAGTTGCAGTTAGTCGTATGCTTGTGAAAGAATAATGAGGCTTCATCATATCTTTCTCCCGGGTTTGGCAGAGACAGATTGAAACGACTGTGCTTCATGCTGTGCATTGCACCACTGCCGTCTTTGATAAATGAGCAAACACACTTAAAATCCTGCAGATTCTCCAACATGGAGAAAGTGCTTATAGTGCTTAAACGCAGGAAGTGCTTTTAACTCAGAGAGTGAGTGCTGAGGGCAGGATTAGGATCTTGATAAATATGGGAGCAACCTTATCAATATTTGATCAACCTGTGAGCAGTTTTAAGAGACTCTGGTGTTTCAGCGGGCAGAAATTTAAATACACCCTAATGCAGAACTATTTACAAACTGCCTCTGTTTGGTTCATCTAACACTAGAACTAGAACATGCATGTGGAGAACTATAGGAGGACGGAAGAGTATATATATTTTTTTCACTTTTGATGTAAATATAGACTTTATTTATTCAGTGCATCATTTAGGGTACCAGGCCTTTATAAGTGGCATTTGTGTTAGAGCTTTTTTTCTTATTGTCATCATTATTAGCATGACTGGACATGTTTTACTTAAGTTCCTTTATTTTATAATTACTCATCTTCAATCTATCTGAGACATGCTGTAATTCATTTCAAAGTGGTACACCAGCTGTACCGGTCCAAAGACAGTTGTCTAAGATCAAATCCAACTTGGACCCCGCATGTAACCATTGTAAACAAACTCCAGCTACACTCTTGCATACATTCTGGACCTGTCCCAAACTGAAGACCTTTTATCTATTTTTAACACCTTCTCTGGGATATGTGGCAACACTGTACACCCATCACTGTTTGGGGCGGCCCCTGTGGATATGTCCTTCAGCAAGTACGAGAAGGATAGGATTGCTTTAGACTCTCTTAGCCAGAAGCAATTGGAAGGACCCACAGCACTCAGCATATGTACATTGTATGAGCAAGGTGACACATCCTTCAGCTAGAAAATGGTAAATGGAGCTTATTTATATAGCGCTTTCCAGCCCCCTGTGAGGAGCCCCAAAGCGCTTTACAATACCAGCCATCCACCCATTCATTCAGACATTCATACACCGGTAGTGGTAGCCTGCCTTGCAAGGTGCCATCCAGACCTACCGGGAGCAACTATGTCAACTATATGAGCAACTAGAAAAAACAAGATATACGCTAAAGGGTTCTGTTAAAAGATTGTGGAACATGTGGAAGCTTTTTGTGTTGCATGTGGAAAACATGTAATTGCTTGTGCAATTCATTTGAATTAATTTATGTATCTGTGACTGATCCGGAGGGGTTTTTGTTTTTCTGTTCTTTGTGTTTTGTATGTTCAAAATGAAAAAATAAAAAAATAAAATAAAAAGACTTCGATAAAAAAATAATTTCATTTTATGCCGTTCAAAAAAAAAAAAAGTTTCTATCTATTCATGCATTCATTTGTTCTTATGGGAACTACACATTCTCAAATAGATGTTTAAAGACCCACTTTATCAGGTTTTTTCTGGGGCTCCAATTTGAAAACGTTAAGGATTTCAGAGACACACTGCACTGTGTGCCAGAATTAGGACTCAAACCTATCTTCAAGCAGGCTAACGAACAAATGACATGACATTACTTTCTTGTGTGGGAGGCATTTAATCTAAAGTACTAGACTGTAGCTACACACTTAAAAGGCTTCATACACCAGATCAAATTAAAATCCCTTTGAGTTTAATGGGATAGAAAGCCTTCTTCTTCTTCTTCTTTTTTTTTTTAAGAAGAGTCCATTGTAAAATATGTGCATGCACAACTTGTGCAGCAGCTTACTGACAGATCCAAAAAGGTTCATTATAGACATATCAAACACTCCCATTGAACAATATTAATGTGCCACTGTGAGAAATGCTTAATTCAGCATAACACGCCAAAAAGAAAATAACGTGACAATTTGATTGCATTACTTAGACGTTACAGGCATGTCAGGTAAAATTCAAACAATTTAGTTCAGGGCAATTCAACTAACTTCAGCCTTTATTTATACAGGTTATTCTCACTGAGTCACAAGGACTCATTTACAATAGAAACTTGTTTAAAAAAATCGACAGATGAAGTACCGTATTTTCCAGCCTTTAAGTCGCTCCGCCGCATATGTCGCATTAGTCCAATTATGTCCAATAAAGTGGAAAAATCCATGAACGTGTCGCACCTCCGTATACGTCGCATCTATTATGTGTCACTGCTGACGCGTCGCGTATGTTACGCGTCACCGCAAATGGCCACAGGAGCGTGCACGGTAGGACTTTAACAAGATTAACACTTAAAAACTATTATTTGTTTGCTGAAAATTATAGCAAAGATGTGTCATAGCTGAACTTTTCCTTAATAAATGCACATAATGGTCAAATAAGCTGAATTAAAAAAAATAGTATCGCTATTTCGCATGCTGCGAAGCGTGCACACGCAGCGAGCGGATACGCTTCTTTTCTTTAAAATTTAAAAATATAAACAACTAAAAATATATATTTGTTGGCTGACATTATAGTAAAAGTGTTTCTGAGCTTAACTTTTCCTTAAAGGGGACCACATGTAAGTATTTAATGTCTATGTTATGTCTATTTAATTTTATGTTATGTCTGTGTGCTATCTTGACAATATTAATTCATTTTAATACACAAAATAATTCTTAGATAATTAATTATACCCTTTTTAATTCTGCCATTTTTAACTTTCGTTTTGAACGACCGGTTTCTGATACAAGTTCTGAAGTCCACGCCCTTCAACGATCTGTTTACGCCCTCTGTAACAGCCAGTATCTGTAATGTGTTGTTGTTTTAAAATTAGCTCTTTTTTTATTACTCATTTGACTTACTGTTAGTGCTAGCTTAAGATAACTTACCGAAACCCGTCTGAGCGCGCCGCAATTTGCTGCTCCTTTTAGCATGAGACCACCCGAATCCGAAGCTAATGTTAGCTTGTTCCTCTTCCGGTGTTCGCCAGCTCCGCTCGTTGCACGCGGAGATTTTGGGAGTTATCGCTGTTCCAGTCAAGACAACACAAAGTTCACCAAGTGTCTCCCGTAAATTAATCCGTAAGGAGAAGGTCCTCGCTGCTGCAAGGCTGCTGCGAGGCAGCAGCGAGGCTGTACAGTTGAAGCTCCGCTCCATCGCGCCAGAAGAGGGTCCCGTTGCCGCAGGTCCCTACGCCGGGGGTCCGCTCGTTTAATTTTTGCCGGCTGCGCGTTGGGAGCGATCGCAAATACACTAAAAATTGAACTAAAACATAAAAATAACAATTATACTTTATTTATAAAGCCATTTAAAAAAACACAGCTGCAACAAAGTGCTGTACACATGAAATTAAGAACATATAAACAAAAGATGAGATGAAATCATGAAAAACAACAGTCATGTGTTTAATACAGAAGTGGGTTGAGCCTAACCAGGGGTTGCTAGGTGAGGGGCTGGACTCAGGTTGGGGTGGGTTGTCCTCTCTCGCTTGTGACGTAACATGCGAGAGTATTTTAAAACGAAACGTATCTTATCACAGTAAAATAAATTTACTAGAGTAAATAAACCACTGGGTGCATTTTTTTGCCACTAGGACTGTTTTTTTATGAAGTACATACCCAAAGTTGAGTAAAAAAACCTTTAAAAAGTGAATTTTGAATATGTGGTCCCCTTTAATAAATGCACGTAATTGACAAATCAGCTGGATTTAAATTGTTTCGCTTTGACGTTCTTCCAAACAGTTGCGAGCGTTGCGAAAATAAATTATAAATAAATCGAATTTTCGCTCAAACATCTCCTAAAGATAACTTGTTTTAAATGTCCATCCAGTGATGACTTTCTGTGTTTCATCAAAATCTGTCATGTGGTTCATGAGCTTTTTTGCTAACAAACCCTAGTTCAGACCTACCTCCAGAGAGCAGGAGGCCGTGCTGCGACAGAGTGAGTCCGAGCAGAGGCGGCTTCTGTCGGACACATGAGCTGGGAACGGTCGGTGGACCCTAGTGGCCGAAATTGGTACTGCTCCATTTTTTTCATCAGAATGAATGGAAACGGTCATATCTCAGCCAAAATTTGGTCTAAAAATATGGGGAAAATCCCTAAATATGTTACTTCACCCTATGCGACTTATAGGCCAGAAAATACGGTACACACAACAATAAACAGTCATAAAAAGCATTATAAAATGAAAAGTAAATAAAATAAGTGATATAAAACAAGCTACGTTATGGAACGGGGTACAAAGTAAAACAGGAACAGGGACCAGACATCCAGCAGCTTTCATTAAGTAATTTTGTTGTACGGTTTAAATTAAGTGGCCCCCACCCCCCGGGCCGCCACTTGAACAGCCCTGATTTAGTTAATTTCATTTCTATCACAATAAAAAAATAAAAAATAAACTTTTCATATCTTTCTGTTTATCCTTGTGCTTGACTACATTAATCCAGGTGGATGCGACCTTAATGCTTCCAAGAGTGCTGAACACGCAGCGCTGGCTTTACGGCTTTGAACTTGGCTCTGGTCGACGCCTGCATTTCCTGCTGGCAACAAGCAGATGATTGACAAAAAAAGAGTGACACCTCCATTCCCCAGAGCCATGCATTGAGCAGACACGCAGGCTCTAAAACCCCTTAAGTGCCTTTGAATGCAGCACGAAGGCTCCCGCCCAGTGGGAGATGTAGGGGTCGATGGTTTTACTCCTAATCGCGGTGTTTTGTTTTAAAATATTTTAGAGAAATATTGCGTTCTAAAACTGATTCCGTCTGTGATGGTTTACATTTCCATGCACAGTCCAGACTCTCTTCCCCTCCATCACCTCTTGATTGCTTTCTCTCTCCATTAAACACACACAGTCTCACACACTGCCATTAGGAACATAACACTACTCGCCTGTTTTGTCACATTGTGCTTCGTAGCGATCTGCCCTCAGGCACTGACAGCACTGATGGGGTGTGGGGGGTTGTTACACACTCCATCTCTTTTCTGTTGATTTTATGGCCTCCACTTTAATAGTGGAAATCTTTGTAGCTGCTGCCCTTTCACAACTTTTACCTCTGTTTAGAGAACTATTTAAAAACTTGTTGCTAAAAAAAAATAATTGCTGGCACATTTTTTTCAGTAAAGTGTTGCCATTTTTATTTTTATTTCAAACACAGAGTCAATCTTAAAATAACTCTTTTTAAATTTTAAAATTCAGGGTCTCCTGTTAAAACCACTGTTGTTCCAGTGCAGAAATAACTCACAATCAAGAAGTAAACCAGTTCTGTTTCGGTGACAAATGTAACTGAACCCTTTTTGTGGAACATACCGACTTTGAAAGGCTGTATTGCCAGAAGCTTACTTAAAATAACAATCCTTTTTTAAATTTACCTGCTTTTCCTTTTCTGGTCTTAGCCATCTACTGTGTGAGAGGTGGGGAACACCCGGGACAGGTTGCAAGTCCATCGCAGGGACACATAGAGACAAACAACCATTCACTCTCTCACTCACCCCTAGGGACAATTTAGAGTCACCAATCAGCCTAACATGCATGTTTTTGGTCTGTGGGAGTAAATCAGAGTACTTGAGAATATCCAAGAGTGTATGGTAAAAACACGAGGTGAGCCTTCTCATTGTGAAGCAACAGCTTCAACCCCAGCCATGCTGTGTAAAATAACTTTTTTTTTTTTAAATAATAAGACACTTAACTCATTAAATGGTGGAACGCTGATATCCAAGCTGTCAAAAACTGGGAAAAGACCCCAAACACCTAATGTCACCAAATGTGAGCCAAGTGTTTGATTCATGGACGCTTATAATCCTTTTTAATAGATATACTATTATATAGATATAGATAGATATATAGATTATATAGACTATTATATAGATATATACTAAATATATATTTTATAGATATACTTTTTATACTTTTTTATACTACTATGCAAAAACTCAGGACAGTATTACACTTTTATTATTTCATTTTATGCTTATGTTCATTAAATGTTTAGTGTTTTAGTGTTGGTGTAAATTTTCATACTTTTATACTACTATGCAAAAACTCAGGACAGTGTTACACTTTTACTATTTTATGCTTATGTTTATTAAATGTTTCAGTGTTTTAGTGTTTAAATGGTTACTGTTGCACCGAGGGACTGAGAGAAACGCAATTTCAATCCTGTGTATGTCCTGTACATATTGCAGTTCTGACAATAAAGTTGACTTTGACTTGACTAATGCAGACATGTTTGGCATAAGGCGGAACAGTGGCTCAGTTGGTAGAGTTGTTGCCTCTCAGCATTAAGGCCACCAGGTCAAATCCCACACTGGGGGCCTTTCTGGGTGGAGTTTACATCTTCTCTCTGTGCATGTGTGGGATTTCTCCAGGTACTCCGGTGTCCTCCCACAGACCAAAATCATGCATGTTAGGCTGATTGGTAACTCTAAAATGTCCCTAGGTTTGAGTGAGAGAGTGAATGGTTGTTTGTCTCTATGTGTCCCTGTGATGGACTGGAGACCTGTCCAGGGTGCACCCCGCCCCTCACACAGTGATTGCTGGACATGGGCATCAGTGACACCCGTGACCCAAAAAGAAAGAAGCGGGTAAAGATAATGCATGGATGTTTTCAAGATTCAAGATTCAAGTTCCTTTATTATCCCCGAGGGGCAATTAGATTTGCAGTCAATAGGTGGGTTCAAATTCATACATATGCACTTACACACACATATAAACACAAGACAATAAGACATTAAAATAACAGTGTTAAAATTAGTGTGCATTGAGAAACCTGATTGCTACAGGGATAAATTAGTTTTTAAATCTGTTTGTTCTACATCTGGGTTGTAGAAACCTGCGTCCAGATGGAAGCAGCCTGAACTCGTCATGGAGTGGGTGATCAGGGTTTGCCAGAATCTGCCTGGCCTTGTTCACTGACCTCACCTTGTGTAGGTCTGCAAGGTTCTTTAGGTCTATGCCAGCAGTTTTGCTGCACATCCTGACAATCCCCGAGAGTTTGCTCTTGTTCTTACAGGTCAAAAGTCCAAACCAACAGATGAAGGAAAAGGTTAAAATAGACTCAATAAAACATGAATAAAACATTCTCATAAAAGTTGAATCAACATTAAAACCACAAAGCTTCCGATAAAAATACATCCTCTGGTGGGCCTTTTTGCAAAGTGCATTCACGTGAAGGTCAAAGGTCAATTTATCATCGAAAACAGTTCCCAGGTATTTATATTGTTGCACTACCTCCACAGCTTCACCGTCAATGACCACGGGAGCTGTTACTGAAGAATTTTTCCTGAAATCGATTATCATCTCCTTTGTTTTAGAAACATTTAGTTTTAAAAAGGAAGACTCACACCATTCTGTGAAGTCCCCAATCACAGGCCCGGGGTCTGGGTCATCACTGCTCAGAAGGGACAGGATGACAGAGTCATCAGCAAACTTGACAATATGACACTGAGGGAAATGGCTGCGACAGTCGTTTGTATGCAAAATAAATAAAAGAGGTGAAAGAACACAGCCCTGAGGGGAACCAGTAGAGGACAAAAGGACATCAGAGAGGAACCCATTAACCCTCTGAGACCGAGCAGTCAAAAAGTCCACAAGCCAACATATGAGGCCGAAGTCAAGATGGTACATTGTAATTTCTCTGCTAAAATTTGGGGATGGATACAGTTAAAAGCAGATGAAAAGTCAATAAAAAGCAATCTTACAAATGTTTTTGTACCTCAAGGTGTCCAAAACCTTATTTGGGGTTTGGCAGACTTGTTCATCACAGTAGTCCCTTGATAATTTGCGGCTCGTTTTTCACGGACTCGCTCTATCGCGGTCTCGTTCAAAATAAGCATGGACATGACACACAATTGTCTGATTGATGGATGAGCCACACGAGCGACATGGAATTTTTATTTAAAATAAATTATTTTGAATTATTTAGCACCTCCTGCCCATTTGTGCAGCCTACACTGCAGGATGAACTTCCTGCTGCAGCTGATCGGCTGTTCTCCATGCAAAGTGGAGAAGTGGGTGGAGCCAAGAGCAGTGGCAAAGAGCAGATGAGGCAGGCAGCTGAAATCTTGACATTCTATGCTCTTTTAGCTTTGGTATTTAGAAACATTATTTAGAATATTGCAAGAGTGTGGGAAGGGTTAAAATGTCTTATACAGTACATACTAAAATAAACTACTATTTAATACTTGTACTACTATTCCTACTTTGCGGTTTTTCACACATCGTGGATCTGGCTCGCGGGGGTCACTGGTGCCCATGTCCAACCATCACTGTGCAAGAGGCGGGGGACACCTAGGACAAATCGCAAATCTATCAGAAGGCCAAACAACCATTCACTCTCTCACTCACAGCTAGGGACAATTAGAGTTACCAATCAATCTAACATGCATGTTTTTGGTCCGGAGTACCCAGAGAAAACCCATGCATGCACGGAGAGAACATGCAAACTCCACCCAGAAAGGCCCCCAGACCGGGATCCAAACCAGCGACCATCTCACTGAGAAGCAGCAGCTCTGCCAGTTGCGCCACCTGTGCATTACTGCATATCACTGAGGAATACTGCCAGAGAATAACAGGAAACACAACGCGTATGATTTTAAAGGAAACGTTTAGTAGAAATTTCCAAAGATATAAAAGCATACAGATAAGTAGGTATACACAAAAATATAAGCGTCTGATTTTTGTACTTAAAAAGATACGGTTACCAGGAAAGTAACCTGCAAAGTACAGAAATGGTCCCTAAGATACATACAGTTCTTATTTTCTTGCTGAAGAAACAGTCAGTTTGCCAAAAGCACAGACATGGAGGCGTAATAATGTTTTGCTAGTTTTTTGATACTTTGTAAAAAAAAAAAAATGTATTTCTCTCTTTTGTTTTTTCTCTCTTTTGTTTTGCTATTGTTTATTGTTTAAGGAAGTTCTATCATTGCTGTTCATCATTCTTTAGTTTTAGCAGGTCGCTTTCGTAAATGAGCCCATGAGGCTCAATAAGATTTACCTGACTAAATAAAGGTTGAATGAAAAAAATGCCCTAATTTTCAAGCACATGGTTTGGACTTGCTAAACTTCAGCTGAAGAAAATAAATCACAAGTTCCTTTTTGTCAGCGTCCCTGCACCTTCAGTTTTGTGGCTTGTTCATTGTGTAAATAACCAGGATTCTGATTGCAACACCAAGCAGTGCTAGTTTGTCTTTGAACTCTGTGTTTCGGTTCATTCCTATAGGAAGCAGAGTGTGTACCGTAGTGCTTGATGCAGGGAGAGCAGAGAGCACACGAGAAAGGTGCCTACACAGAAGTTCAAGCTGAGAGACTGAAAATACATCAAGGGGGAAGGTTTTTCCAGCTGCAGACTTGAACGTGGAATGTATCTGTCAGGTTAAGAAACATTTTATATTTACAGATGAGGAGGAGGAGGTGGGAAAGAAGAGAAACAAGCGTGTGGATTGAAGGTTTAGGTTTATCCAGGAGTTGCTCTCACACTTCCATGAGTAGTATTTGGAGTGCAATCCTTTTAGTTTATTGGAAACAGTTGGAAAGTGGGGAAAAATACCATTCAGGATGCTAAACCTTGGAGTGATCAGCTCATATTGATTGGTGAACACACACAGACTCTAATATGTGTTACTTTAGGAGTGGACACATCGAGAAATTTTCATTGCACTGAGCAATCGATCAGTCATAAAATGGTCTTACAAGATGTTCAAGGTTCTTTATTGTGATTCGCATCACATGTGGTACATGAGGTGGAACGAAATCATGTGCTCAAGGCCCCAGTTACACCCAAAAACGGTAATAATATAAAATACAAATAGAACAGTATGGATCTAAGACATGGGCTAAACAATAATAATGTAATATAATATGTGTATTAAACAGCAGCCTGAACATGAGTCTGTTGTGAGCAGATGGGTAAGAAATCAGCAGCATGGATAAATATCAAACTTCATGCTCAATCTTCCTGGTACCAAATCCAAAAATGCTCAGTCAGGTCATCTGGACAGTTTCTTTTTTGTAGAAAGACGTTTCGCCCTCTGTCTGGAGGGCTTCATCAGTCTGAGGAGTCCCAAGTAAACTGTTTCCCCACCAAGCAGTACAATCTTTAAGTGAACTAACCAGTTTGCTGGTCATAAGATGGTTTCTGGGGGCTGTCCTGTCCCCTGTCGACTCCTCCCAGGCAGGCAGCCACAGCCAAAGTGGTTCAAGGCATCAAAGTCCATGCTCAATCATCCAGGTGCCAAATCCAATAACGCTCAGCATGGATAAAGTGTCAAATCTCCAATTAAAGTGTCTTTACAGTGATTTTCTTGGTTAGAGATTCATGAGTCTAACAGCTTCAGGGTAGAAGCTGTTCCTCAGTCTAATGGTTCTACACTAATGCTCCTCAACCTCCTGCCTGAGGGGAGTGGGGCAAAAAGTGTGTGCTGGATGAGTGGGGTCCTTCATGATGCAGGTGGCCCTCTTCCTACATCTGGAGGTGTATGGCGGGGGCTGACTCCATCATCTTCTTTGCAGCCTTCACCACTCTCTGCAGAGCTTTTCTCTCTCCAGCTGTGCAGCTTTGTCAGAATAAGATGAGCTCGACACAAAAACAGGTTTGGAGGTGGATTCTGCGCCCATTTAAAGGCATTAGGGGTGCAAATCTCTCAGTGTCTGGAGATTCGATTCTGATTTTTGTTGTCACGATTCGATACAAAATCGATTTTTCGATTCAGAAACGATTTTTGATTCAGAAACAATTTTTCTATTAAAATTGTCATAAATTTAGTTTCAGTTTTGTAACTGACAAGCTGAAAAGAATAAACAACAATGTAAACAAATAGAACATTTATTTAAAACAATAATTTTAGGTTCCTTATTGTATCAAATTTTTTGCATCGTTTGATATTTATACCAAAAATAGGAACAAATAATACAGGAATGCATTAAATTCTGTAACTTAAATAACCAGTATTAGGTTAGCTTTTTGCTCTGTTACTTATAGAAGATTATTGTTTGAATTGATTGTTTGAACTTGTTTTGTTTTTGAAAAAAAGGGGCAGATAAAATAAGATTTCTTCTTCTTTCTGCCACCTTTCATTTGATGTATTCTTTCATTATGAGATATGGTTTTATTTTCTTTATCTTTTGGGTTTTAATGTATATTTAAAAAAATCGATTTTGGGGCTTTTAGAATCGATTCTGAATCTCCAGGACTAAGAATCTAGATCCTTTAAAAAAAAATTTTTTTTTCCTGCACCCCTAAAAGGCCTCATTAGAATTTTTACAACTATCCATATTGGATAGAGTACATTTATGCATATGTGCGAGTGTATCATGGGTTTTATTTAACTTCAGGCCGTCCACCCACACGCTCTCACTAAGAGACAAATATTACTCCAAGTAGGCTGGCTGGTGGCCGTGGGCTGGACTTTGGTTGCAGGCAGGAGGACAGTGTGTGTGGCTTTGTCAAGGGCCATCAGTGTCCTTGCTCTAGTTACTCTGCATCAACACTTACGGGTTTGTGTGTGTGAGGGAGCGAGGCAGAGAGTTGGGGCTGAGAGCTGAACATCATGCTGCCATCGGGGTTTTTGATGTGGTTGTGAACAAGTGCGTGCCTCAGTCTGTACGGAATTTTAAAAAAAAAGAAAATGTTCAGATTTTGTGGACTCTTTTGTGTGCGCCATTTCCTGTGTGTATGTCTCCCCGTGGTCCCGCTGCCTTTATTACAGTCTAGTTGGTTGAGTGCGTTCGAAGAAGGCAGAGGTCTCTGTTCTCCTTCTTGCTTGTGCATCTGTGTGTGCACGAGTCCGAGCATTTGAATTCATGTTGGGCATTCGTCGAGGAGTGACCTAAATCTGTCGGACAACATTACCTAACAAGAAAACGGAGAGGAACGCAAGCTAAATACGCAAACGCACACCCATCCTTTTGAACACGCACATACACAAAATGTACTCATGTTGATTTAGCTATCATTGTTCGGAAATTGATGAATATAACCTATTTTATGTGATTGCTATGGCTTTAATCATGAGCGTTAAGATGTAATCTCAAACTTTAATTTAGCCTGTATTTGACTATAAATATTTAATTACACTGATCAAAAATATAAACGCAACACTTTTGTTTGCGCTCCCATTTTTCATGAACTGAACTCAAAGATCCAAGATTTTTTTTTCTATGTACACAAAAGACCACTTCCTCTCAAATAATGTTCACACGTTTGCGTAAATCTGTCTTTGCAGAGATCATCCATCCACCTCACAGGTGCAGCATATCATGATGCTGATCAGACAGCATGATTATTGCACAGGTGCGCCTTAAGCTGACCACAATAAAAGGCCACTCTAAAGACATTGCACGTTTGCAAAAACAAAAGTGTTACATTGACATTTTCGTTCAGTATAAATCCTGACCATTAAAACGCATTATGAATGCATTTACGGAAGCAGAGAATGAACGCAATTCCGGTTCCCTTTTTAAAACACAATGAATTCATGTTTTCATAGAGTAAGAAATTCTTATACAGTATTATTTAAAAAATACACTTCTGAACAAATCTAAGACATTGGTTTTCAACTGGAAAAAGGCGGAATGTTTCTTTTTGGGTTGGGAGTGAGTGTTGGTCTCAAATAAGGAATTGGGAGTTTTATTCACGAATGATGGAAAGATGGAGCAGGTGCTGTACCAGTAGGCTGGGGCCTCATCAACAGTGATATTGCTCCAATCTATTGAAGAATGGAAGGCAAAGCTTTTAATTTCCTGGTTGATCTTCATTCCAATCTTCACCCATGATCGTGGGGTTATAGCAGAAAGAAAAATATCTTGAATACAAGCGGCTACAATGAGCTTTCTCTGTAGGGTGGCCAGCTCAGCCTTGGAGCTATAGAGCAAGGAGCTCAGTCATTCCTGGAGAGCTTGGAGTCGAGGCGCATCTTCTCCTCATTGTAAGGTCTGTGGTGGATGTGGTTCTGGCACCTGATCAGGATGCCTTTGAGCACATCTCTCTGGAGGTTGTGTGTGCATGCCTCAATGGGTGGAGAACCAGTATTGGACTCAGAACAGGAGTATTATGTATCGTCTCCTGTGAGGGAACACCTTGGGATCTCCCAGAAAGAGCTGGAGTGAGAGTCTGGGTTTTCCTCCACTGGACCTGTCGCTCTTCTGATCCAAACACAGAAAATGAATTACTGGTCCAACGGATGGAAATTTACATTAAAAGAATCCCAATAGGAATAGTTGCAAGTTAACAATCAGTGTAAAAGCTGTACTTACAGATGGACTGGATGTTTTTTTTTTTTAGTTTGTTGTGCTTTTTGTGATCACTAATCAACTTATAATTGTACAAATCTGTATACTGATACTACTTTTAATATTTGTTTTTAAAGTACTTACAAAAAAGTAGTTTCGGTTAGAATGGAGCCAAGATGGTGTAGTGGTTAGGGCGTTTGACTTGGGACCCGAAGGACGTGGGTTCGCGTCCCGGCCACTACACACCTTGGGGTGTCTATGAGTGCACACCTATTTCTCCAGCTCCCCGAGCGCCTTCTATGGCTGCTCACTGCACCACCTGGTAGGTGGTTGGGTTAAATGCAGAGACGAATTTCGTCTGTGTATGGGAAACATACACAGATGACAAGATTAGACAATTATTATTATTAATTAAAGGAACTTGTCCAAAGCCAAATACACAAGATTCATCCCAGAGTGAACAATGCTCGTAAGCTGGGAAAGATAAAAGCCTAAGCAGACTTTATTTATGCCATTTAAAGCCAAGGGAAGCAAATTTTTGTTAGGAAAAACAACATGTTCCACAGGGACGGTGTGTGTCTTTTCAAAGAATCTGTTCTTTTTTATCTTCTCGTTATTCTTTCTATTTAAAATTGTGAAGATTTGAAGATGAAAATCTTGGACTGAATAAGCCCCGATAATGACACCATGTGTGCAAGAACTGAAGAGACTATTTCCTTCATAATTTTAAACCGGAACGTGACCCTCAGCTGAAAGCAAACTTTGGTTTATTGACGTGACATCCTGGACAGTCAAGACCAAATGATCTCCTTATCTATACATTCAGAGCGTATACAAATCAAATCACACATACTTGTTTATGTGATACGTGTTTCTTTCTAAGCTTATACCATATTT
>JBBPBX010027192.1:0-10143 GCA_038048925.1 Garcialebias charrua
CCTCAACTGGCTCCTCTCGATGTGGAGAAGCAGCGGCTCTACTCCGAGTCCCTCCCGGATGACTGAGCTTCTCACCCTATCTCTAAGGGAGAGTCCAGACACCCTGCGGAGAAAACTCATTTCAGCCGCTTGTATCCGAGATCTTGTTCTTTCGGTCACAACCCAAAGCTCATGACCATAGATGAGGGTGGGAACGTAGATCGATCGGTAAATTGAGAGCTTTGCCTTTCGACTCAGCTCTCTCTTCACCACGACAGACCGGTACAGCGCCCGCTTCACTGCGGACGCTGCACCTATCCGCCTATCGATCTCACGCCCCAGTTTTCCCTCATTCGTGAACAAGACCCCGAGATACTTAAACTCCTCCACTTGGGGCAGGACCTCCTCCCCGACCCGGAGAGGGCATGCTACCCTTTTCCGGCTCAAGACCATGGCCTCGGATTTGGAGGAACTGATCCTCATCCCGGCCGCATCACATTCAGCTGCAAACCGCTCCAGCGAAAGCTGTAGATCACGAGCTGATGAAGCCAATAGGACCACATCATCTGCAAAAAACAGAGAAGCGATTCTAAGGTCACCAAAACGGATCCTCTCAACACCTTGGCTGCGCCTAGAAATTCTGTCCATAAAAGTTATGAACAGAATCGGTGACAGAATCGGTGACAAAGGGCAACCTTATCTCTCCAACCGCACTCAATTCATTCAGATTAAATCCTTTCTTTCCCAGTCCTCCCCCGTCTCCACGGGTGTCCCCCAAGGCTCTGTCCTCGGACCCCTCCTCTTCATCATTTACCTCCTTCCTCTAGGTCACATCTTCCGCAAATACGGCGTCCATTTCCACTGTTATGCTGATGACACACAGCTCTACTTGTCATCAAAACCTAACTCCACCCACCCACCCTCCATCCTCACCGACTGTCTCAATGAGCTAAATCACTGGTTTTCTAACAATTTCCTTCAACTAAACAGTAACAAAACAGAAATCATTCTTGTTGGTACCAAAAACTCTATTTCAAAATCAGAACATCTTCTCGTCCCCCTTAACAACTCTCTGCTATCCCCCTCCCCTCAGGTCAAGAGCCTCGGTGTCATCCTCGACACCACTCTCTCCTTCACTTCACACATCAACAATGTTACTCGGTCTGCCTATTTCCACCTCCGTAATATTAACCGTCTCCGTCCTTCTCTCACACCCCGCTCCACAGCCATCCTGGTGCACAGTCTTGTGACTTCCCGTATCGATTACTGCAACTCCCTTCTCTACGGCCTCCCCAACAAATCTCTCCACAAGTTACAGATGGTCCAGAACTCAGCTGCCCGTGTCATCACTCAAACCTCCTACTATAACCACATCACTCCTGTCCTGCAGCAGCTCCACTGGCTCCCGGTTAAATCACGCATCATCTTCAAAATTCTACTTCTCACGTTCAAATCTATCCACAACCTTGCCCCTCCTTATCTATCTGACCTCCTACAAATCTCCATCCCATCACGCTCTCTCAGATCCTCCTCTTCACTACATCTCCATGTACCCTCTGCCCACCTCTCCACCATGGGGAGCAGGGCCTTCACCTGCTCTGCCCCTCACCTCTGGAACGCTCTACCGCCAGACCTTCGAAACACCACCTCCCTTTCTCTGTTCAAGACAGCCCTGAAAACACATCTCTTTAGACTAGCTTATCATTAACTTTACTAAATGTATTTTATATTCTTTTGTATTTTATATTCTTTATTTATTCTATATTTCAGTTTGTTCCTAATGTTTGAACTGTGTTTGTTTTGTTTCTTGCTGTGAAGTGTCCTTGGGTGTCCTGAAAGGCACTTTTAAATAAAATGATGATTATTATTATTATTATTATTATTATTTGCCTGCTTCTTCCTTTTTGGATCATGGGGGGTCACTCGTGCCCATATCCAGCAGTTACTGTGCGAGAGACGAGGTCTCCCGCTTGTTAAATTTAGCTTCTTCTCACCCTTTGCAGTTGTCCGTGCGTGCCTCCCTGATTTGCTGCAGGATGCTTTTGGCGTTGATGAAGGAGGTGCAGTCGCTGATGTTGTAAACCACGACAAAGCCATCTGCCCAGTCCACCGGCTCCTCCAGTATGCACCTGGCCTCCGAGCTCTGCCAAAAAATAAATAGGTGTGCGTTTATGTTGAAAGAGTATGCATGCATAAAAATCTAATTAATCCAGGCTGCTGAAAGAAAAGAAAATCAGAATTGAGTCGTCCACACTCAGTTCGGTGAAATGTTACATGAAATTTAGCAAGTCATCGTCCTTCAGATTGATTATAATATCATGTAAAGTATGTGATTAACCTAATTCAGTGCAAATCCACTGTTTTCCAAAGAACAGATCAAGAGGGATTTACTGCTGCATGTTTGACCTTGGGTGAAAAATTAATGGAGTACTGAAGGTGCTTTCTGATGTACTTGAAAGTATTTCAAAGGGAAATTGAAACACTTAATGTAACATATGGGCCAATACTGAACACACTGACCTTGAGGAGAAATAGGCAGCGTTAAAAGATGGAGACGTGAGGCACGAGACTCTAAATACCGGTTTAAACCTGTTCTCTTTATTACCTTCATAGTTTTGTTATCCAGAAAGGCAGGACATGAACTCATTCTTCCTCACGAAAGGGGGCCGCTAAAAGGAGTCCAACTGGCAAAGACAATGAGCCTATAGGAGGACTCCAGTAAAAATACTGACGTCTGGTAAACGGCATCTCAGGTCTTTTGTCCCGATGGAAGAAAAGTAAGTAAAGTTATGGGCCTCTTTTCTTTAAAAAAAAAGAAAAGAAGCACAGACTATAAGCTTAAATTGCCTTGGGATACCTTCATAAACCTTCTGGATATCTTAAAAGTACCAGATTGTACACGTGCCAGTAAATATATAACCACAGCTCGCTAAAGGTCAGAGGTGTGCAGACGGCTGTTGTGTCAAATTCTTTGCAGACACACCGTATCATCCACGATGTAGTCAAAAGGAAATTAATAAAATTTATGGTCTGTGTTGGTCTTTGACACTCAGAAATGATGAACAACAGGGCGTACATTTCTTAATGTTTGAGTGTGTGTGTTTCACAAAAATTGTAATAAAAAGCTCAGGCATTGGGAGGCCTTTCATGCAGTAAGTGCTAAAATCAAAAGACTGAAAAGTTTACTGTAAAGTAACGGCAGCCGTAGAGTTTCAGTCTGCCAGATGAGATATAAAAATAAAATATTAACAGGAAGGCTTTGAGTCCTGCCACAGTTTATTTTCCCAATAAAACATTGTAGCACTAAAACCTTCATTCAACTTTATTTAGATTTGTCAATTCCATTGAGCCTCGGGGACTCGTTTACAAGATAGACCTGATTAAACTAGTTCAGATAAGTTTGTACCTGAGAGCAGGGGTCAAAAACCTCCAAATTCAGTTGCCTGCCATCAACTGAAAGCCTTTTATGGTACAGAGAATCTGCAAAAAAGATTCAAAACGGACAAAAATGACAAATGAACTGGCTTTTCATGTGGCATATTTTGTTTTTGGTAATACTTTCGACATACCATATTTTTGGATTATAAGGAGCATTTAAAACCTTTAATTTTCTCAAAACTCACCAGTGAGCCTTACAATCTGGTGTGCCTTATGTATTAATTCTGATTGTGCTTACTGACCTTGAACCAATTGTACATGGTACACGGTGCTCAAAAATCTGTTGAAACGTTTTAGTTTCACTTAATGCGCGGTGTGCCTTATAGTCTGAAAAATATGGTAAATAATTAATCCTTTCATTCTGTTTACCTACTTCTTACCTTCCAGGTTACATGGAGCTGGTGTCTATCTCCAGCAGTCCCTGTGTGAGGGTAAGGTACACCAGGACAGGTCTCCAGTCCAACACATGGACACATAGAGACATAACCATTCTCACTCTGACCCACACCCAGAGACAATGTAGAGTTACCAATTAGCCTAACATGCATGATTTTGGTCTGTTAAGAGGACTGGGAGGTGATCCTGCATTGTGCCAAATCAAAAGGTTAAATTTCAAATATCTTGGTACATCAAATATTGAAATTTTTTTGTTTCTTAGAGATACAGCTTGAAACATAAGAAAAAATAAGCTACAATAAGAATTTGTTCAACATAAAATTGGTAAATAATGTCAAAACAGCCATCAAGACATAATGTTCATGTGTAAGTAGTTCAAAAAGCGTGTGAATGCTTGGGTGAAAATTTTAACATGGGTGTTCATGCATATATCCCTCCATTCATCCATCCATCCATTATCTTTACCTGCTTCTTCCTTTTTGGGTCACTGGTGCCCTTATCCAGCAGTTATTGCAAGAGGTGGGGGACACCCAGTGGTGTAGTGTATGTGATACGCCGGTATATGGAGTAAACACATTAGAAAACCTTGGGAATTTCAGTTTACCCAGTTAAAAGTGCCCAATGATACATGACATACCACTGGTCACATGTCATTGTCAACACATATGGAACATTTTATAGACACGTTGAGTTGGTTCAACCTGTTTTTTGTATAACGAATACTTCTGTACTTACTTCTTAACACTTGAACATGTTTTGCTTTGATACTGTTTTATAAATTCTGTAACATGTTTTTAATACAAAACCAAGGGTTGTACAAAGTTTGTTGTTCATTTATTCAAATAAAAGCATCAGAGAAATTTGGAAATGTTCACTATGCTTAAAAATCTAAATAAATTGATGATTACGTTGTACTAACCAGTGTACTTTGGTTTCTAAGCACTGTATACCCACTACAAAAATGTAGACTACACCACTGGGGACACCCTGGACAGGTCTCCAGTCCATCACAGGAACACATAGAGACAAACAACCCTTCACTCTCTCACACCTAGGGGCAATTTAGAGTTACCAACCAGCCTAACATGCATGTTTTTGGTCTGTTGGAGAAAACCAGAGTGCCTGGAGAAAAGGTATGAATGCACGGAGAGAACATGCAACCTCCACCCAGAGTGGCCCCTAACCAGTATTTGATCCGGCGACCTTCTCGCTGAGAACCAAAACCCCATCAAAGTATAATTTTGCCAAATCTGGAAGCACTTACTGGCATTGGAGGCGTATTCGCCGATGAACCGTCTGGTCAAAAACCTCACAAGGACAGCTGGAGGAAACGGATGAAATGAAAACAAGAAAATCAATCATGGCACGATTAGACGCTCATTCCTCACAGGTGGCAACAGAGGGGGAAATAAAAGAGCCTTGTTAATTCTCGCAGTGCCAACAGATTGTGAGATTGTTGTGCAGAAACTTAAGCCGCACATGAAAGGTTTTGTGGCTTTGCTGGAAGCTCTGTTGCACATTTGCCAAACTGCATGCTTACCGTATTTTCTGGAATATAGGTTGCGACTTTTTGCCTAATTTGCATGCCCTGCGACCTATAGAGAGGTGAGACCTATTTATGGATTTTTCCCCCATATTTTTAGACCAATTTTTGGCTCAGATATGACCGTTTTTCATTTTGGCAGAAAATGGTGCAGTACCACTTTTGTCCGCTAGAGGACACTTCCAGAGAGTCCACCGACCGTTTCCAGCTCATGTGTCCAAAAAAAAAAGCCTCCTCTGCTCGGACTGACTCTGTCGCTGCCCGGCCTCCTGCTCTGGAGGTAACTACTGTTCGTTAGCTGTTTGTTAGCAAGATAAGTCAAGAACCACTCAGCGGATTTTTATCAAACTTACAGAATGTAATCACTGTATGGACATTTACAAGTGACTAGCTTTATGAGGTGTTTGAGATTTTTTTTAAAAACACGATCTTTTAGCTTCGTTGTTAGAGGTTAGCTACCGTAAACAGATACCTACTATTTAGATAAATAGCTCATAAACCACTCAGCGGATATTTTTTCTGCTCACAGAGTGTAATTATATGGCTTTAATTTACAAACTGTTGCCTTGGATGAAACATTTGAGATAAAATTCGATTTTTTATTCATTTTTTTAGAGATGGAATCGTCTCGTGCTAGCATTCGTTTTATTTCCGTGTATATTTTAGCAAATAGCTAATAAACCACTCGGCTAATAAACCACTAACCCTTGTGCTATAATGTCAGCTATAATTTTTAGCAAACAAATAATTGTTTTTACTGTGTTAATCTTCTTAAAAGTCTTGCTGTGCGCTCCTGTGGCAGACATTTGCAACAGAGCTAAACACTCGGTCCATATTTCCAGGTTGTCTCAGCGGTGACGCGTCACGTCAGCGGTGGATGACGCGTTACGTCGGCGGTGACGTAGGTGCGACCTATATTCCGGTGCGACCTGTTTATGGATTTTTCCAATTTTTTGGCAATAATTGGACAAAGCGACTTATATTCCGGTGCGATCTATAGTCCAGAAAATACGGTATATCCCCCTCTCTTTGCCTCAACATTCCAAGCTGCACATAAAATGGACTGACTGACAGACTGGGCCAGTTGTTGTCCCACAGACAATTAGTTTCAGTTACCAGCCTTCTCAGTGCTGCTGACCTTTACTGATGGTGGGCCTCCAGAGCATACAGTTCAGTTATATTAACTGTATTTAATTGAAATGATAAATAGCAAACAAAGAACTTTCCGCTCATGGAACTCAACAGCACGTTGCGGTGCCATCACCAGACACAGACGGACGGAAACGTCTGAAGAATAAAACAAGACGTCCACTGAACGCAGCAACCAGAGCATGAATTGTAATAAATGAGCAAGCATGCACAAACTCCAGAGCTCTGGTGCACGTGCCAGGAAGCGAGAACTGAGACGTCCTGTTGTTCTGGAAAGCACGCTGTCGACCATCATCTGAACCATCATCGCCAAGACTGAGCAGCGTCCCGAGTCTTCCTTCACCGTCTGCCCTAAACCGGTCGGCACGCGCCCTGAAATGCACCTGACCCAGAAAACTTAGTCCGTCCTGCGAAATTCTAAAGAACAAAACCAAATTTGTCAAGTGGACAGCTCACGAGAAGTCTCGCGCTTTGAAAAGAAAACGGGTGAGCTACGCTTGCACAGAAAAAAACTCACAAACGTAAGTTTTCTCTTTTCAGAATATTTTTACTGAAGAAATCGCTGCGATATTTAGCTTGAAGTATGTTTATCTCTGTCAGTTGTTCTGAACAATCATTAAAATGGCCAAAACTGTGTCATAGATCTCCATTAAAAAGGTTTTATTTTCTCAACAAATTAAAGGTTCAGTCTGCAGTTTCTGTAGAACTGCAGCACTTAGAAAAAATTTCAACAGGCAAAGCATTCTGATCCCTCCCCCTCAGAGCCATATATGGCTCTGCTCTCCCATGGTCTGCTGAAATTCAAATTCAAGCTCTGTTTTTATTGGCTGGTTACAAACTCTGTTTTTATTGGCTGGAAAATGGCGTGTCACCTTTTCTTTTTAGAAATGCTTATTTACCACCTGGAGAAGCAAGGGGACAATATTTTTTTTTTTTTTTTTTCAGAGATTACCTGGCTAACATCAGTCTGTCTGGAGGTAGTGACAGAGTGAAGAAATATGTTTATAAAAAATGTTACATACTGAACCTTTAATGTATTTTTCAGTATATTGTGACATTTATGTTTGGTTTTATTATCCTTCCCTGATTAGCGTCAAAAATAAGCTTTTATGGAAAGCCTGTGGATGGCTTTATTTCATACACCATATGTGCATATTGACTGCATCTGTATGCTAAAGCAATTAACCACAATCAAAGGCATTTCACATTGTGGGGCCGAGATGGTGGAGGCAGGGCAGCCAGCCCAGGACCGGAAGGTCCGGGGTTCGATCCCCGGTCACTGCATACCTTGTGTCCCTGGGCAAGACACTTAACCTTGAGTTGCTCCCGGTAGGACTGGCAGCGCCTTGCATGGCAGTCTACTGGTGTATGAATGTGTGTATGAATGGGTGGATGGCTGGTACCGTGAAGCGCTTTGGGGCCCCTCATAGGGGGTTGGAAAATGCGATATAAGTAAGCTCCATTTACCATTTACCATTGGGTGTCCCATTTCACTGTGGAACCAATACTCCTTGCAACTTCATGAAGGGTTAAAAGATAAGTATAAATCCAGGCGTAAGTGGGGTAGGGATAATGCTAGGAAACGAAATTTGGCCTAAATCAAGGTAATGATGATAATATAAAACTATAATGTGATGAAACAACTATCTATCCACCTTATTCCTGAGGGCTCTAGCATAGCCATAAATACGTAGACGCCTCGTGAAGTGGGCTGGCCCGTTGCAGCGGTACGTCAGAGCATCCGCCATATTGGATGTGGCAGATCTGCCAGTCAATGGACTGAACTTCATAAAGCATCGATCTACAAAGTTGATGCCCGTCATTAAAACACACTGATCTATTTGGAAAACAAAACAGGCAGCAAAGACAATATTTGTAACGTTTGACGTGATTATTAAAAATGTTTACTCCTTAAATGTTTAGGTACAGTGCCCTCGAGAGCTTCTATGGACATTGCTCACCGTTCTCGGTGTCTCCCCCCCACACTCTGCAGAATGTCTACGTCACTATGTGCTTATTTGTGCGAGGTGTTTTTTAATATTAGAAAAAATTTTCTCAGGCAAGAAATTACAGTATTTTCTGGACTATAGGTCGCAACTTTATATGTCGCTTTGTCCAATTATTGTCAATAAATATGAAAAATCCATAAACAGGTTGCACCTTTATATAAGTCGCATCTATTATGCGTCACCGCTATGCGACGCGTCAGCGCGTCATTTGCCCTGCTGAAAATGATGACCACAGAAGCATGCACGGAAGGACTTTTCACAAGATTAACACGGTAAAAACAATTATTTGTCTGCTGAAAATTATAGCAAACATGTGTCTTAGCTTAACCGTTCCTTAATAAATTCACGTAATGGTCAAATCTGCTGGATTTAAATTTTTTCGCTTTGAAAAAGTACAAGGAAAAACAACAAAGCTAACCGCGACACATTTACGTCTATAAAACATCGAATTTTATCTCAAATAACTCCAACAGCTAACAGTTTGTAAATGTACATCTAGTGATTACTTTCTGTAAGTTTGAAAAAAAATCTGCTGTGTGGTTTATGAGCTATTTGCTCAAACGTACAAGGAAAAATCAACTAAGCTAACCGCGACACATTTACGTCTATAAAACATAGAATTTTATCTCAAACATCTCATAAAGCTAATCAGTTGTAAATATCCATCTAGTGATTACGTTCTGTAAGTTTGATCAAAATCTGTCCTGTGGTTCTTGACCTATTTTGCTAACAAACACTGAGCTAACAGCTAACTATCTGAGCCAAAAATTGGTCTAAAAATATGGGGGAAAATACATAAATAGGTCTCACCTCTCTATAAGTCGCAGGGCATGCAAATTAGGCAAAAAGATGTGACTTATAGACCGGAAAATACGGTAATAGGAATTTTTTCGCCTCCATTTCCTAATGTGTCCAGTTTCATTACTTTTTGTCTGTCTAAGCAGATCTCACTCGTACATGAGTCTTCTAGGCTCAATGTGGCTTATCTGTCTAAAATAAAGGTTGAATGAATGAAAGGTTATAGGTAAGCATTAAGCAATAAAGCAACATGTCTATTAATTTGAGAGTTTATAACTTCTGACGTGTGTAACACTGTTACTGTGGTGATTAATGTATAAATATTCATATTGAACATTTAATTTGTGTCTTTAAATACCAGGTCTTGAAATGTACATGTGACATGTGGATTTTCTGAACAAAGCGCACTGAAGTTTGCCGAAGGGGCCGAGATGGTGTAGAGGCAGGGCAGCCGCTCGGATCAGAAGGTCTCGGGTTCGATCCCCGGTCACGGCATACCTCATTGTGTCCCTGGGCAAGACACTGAACCCCGAGTTGCTCCTAGGACAGGCAGCGCCTTGCATGGCAGTCTACCGCTACCGGTGTATGAATGTATGTATGAATGGGTGGATGGTTGGTACTGTGAAGCGCTTTGGGGCCCCTCATAGGGGGCTGGAAAGCGCTATATAAGTAAGCTCCATTTACCATTTACCAATTACCAAGTTCACATTTAACTGATTTTGACTAATCACATTGATGAACATAAATACACCTATACAGTACATATACATGTATACATACACACACACACACACACACACACACACACATCACATATCATACATATATATA
>JBBPBX010027192.1:22654-37484 GCA_038048925.1 Garcialebias charrua
TTCTAATTCTTCAGGTCACTCATCAGAGCTGAGACGAATGAAAAGAAAAGAGAAGGAATAATATTTGAGACATTATTTTAATCCCCAATCATCATCATCTTCAGTGTTTACTGCTGAAACATTTAAACTTGATGAAACAGCTGCACGCACTTTAGATCACTAAACTTAAACACAAGAAATTGCATTTCCTGCAGAACTTGCTGCAAAACAGCAGCTGGAATTAGCTAAAAGCATGCTGAAATGTAGCTGAAATGGAAAAACAAGCCTAAATTAGCAGAAGAACGCAAAAAGAACACACATTTGCTGAATTAGGTTTAAATAAGCAGAAATGAGCACAAAAATTAGGAAATTAGCTTAAAAAGCAAAAATAGCTGAAAAGTAGCTGAAAATTTAAGGCAGAAAGAAGCTTAAACTACCAGAATGAAGCGGAAAGAGATTAAAGGAGCTCAGAAAAATGTGGAATTAGCTGACAATGCTAATATTAGCATCAAAGGAGCTGAATAATAGCTGAAAAAGCAGAAAACACTGAAACTATAGCAGAAATGAGCTGAAAGGAGCATAACACACTGAAATTAGCATAAAGAAGTTAATTAGGCTGAAAGTGGCAAAACGTAACATGAAAGACTTGAATTTCTCAGAAAACAGCTGAAATTAGCTTAAAAATTTTAAAAGGGTAGCTAAAAAGTTAGAACCAGCTATAGCAGAAGAAAGCAGAAATAACATGTTTTTTCAAAGAAGCAGAAATGAGCACAAAAAAGTGGACAACTAGCTGAGAAAAGCTGAAATTAGCAAAGAAACCTGCTGAAAAGCAGCTAAAACAGGGGGGGAAAAGCTTAAATTACCAGAAGGAAATGGAGAGAGCATGTTTATGCTGAATAGGGCTGAGAAAACTTGAAATGAGTGCAAATAAAATGGAATTAGCTGGAAAAAAAATCATACAACAGCTAAATAGTAGCTGAAATAGCAGAAAAAATTGAAACTTGCATAAATAACCTGAATGGGGCATAACAAGTTAAAATTAGCAGAAATAGGTTAGAAAAAGCACAAAAATGGTGTAGTTAGCAGAAAAAAATCTGAAAGGAGTGCAAAACAGCTGGAAAAAAAAACAGCTGAAAGTAGTTGAAAGCTGAACCGAAGTTTAAATTTGCACGAGGAAGCTGAAAGAAGCTGAAGCAGAACAAAATGTGAACGGAGCAATGAAAGGATGTACGGTAAACAGATCTAAAGATTTGAATGATGTAAAATGAGCTCAATTCATTTTCTATGAGAGGAAAAAAGCTAAATATTTCAAAAAGCTAAAGTTGCACCAATACCAAAAGTCACAGCAGGATTGTCCTGAAAGAGCCGAACGTTTTGATTCATGATTTGTTGAAACAACTTGAAAACTGCGGGGTGAGAATTGCGTTTAGAATCATACGGAAGAAAAATGGTTCACAAAAGTGCGAATGCTTCATGAACATTCAGACAAACACATGAACGTTCCTTCGTAAAACAGCAACGTTTCCTGCGTTTCTCAACAGGCATTCCTGCTGTGCTCACTGTAAGTCTCACCCCTTCAGCTGTCCTGGGGGGTGAGAACACAGTGCAGGCCCAGACGTCCACAGTAGCTTTTGATCAGCCGGCGAAGGAGGATCAACTCGTGGCCACAGAAAGGCTTTCACATGGGACCACGTCATGTGCTCCCAGAACGACACACTCACCAAGATTCAACACAACCACATCAAAGCACCCCGGCACATCGGCACTGTCAGGGCACACTGAACTCGTGTGCCAGGAACTTTTCTGAAAGGCAACGGTTTATTCTGCGAAACGAGATTATCTGGCATGTTAAACTTTGGAAAAGTTATGTTTACGGATGAATATGAACTGAGGGTGAGGAGATGTTTGAAAACTATGACTTTATGTAAGAGCCGTCCAGCAGCCGGATCAAGAAAATTCATCCGTGCACAGAATAAATATTCCAGTGTTTACTTTTCTTCTATTGTGGCTTATCCAACTCTTTTTAGTTCAACACTGAACGTAGTTTATCTTTAAAAATAGCACAAAACCAGAAACTTAAAATGTAAACACCATGTTCCTGAAGGATGCTTCTATTAATAGAGGCCATTTGTCTTAAAGTGACCGTTTGGATCTTTTCATCTGGAGTTCAGTGGAAAAAAGACGATGAAAGGTAATATCTGTAGACTGTTCTTTGAAAAACTTCAGTTTAGAGAAATAGTTTGTTTTTATTTGAGACAACCGACAAGTTGTTTTTAACATTTTTTAATTTGTGCAAACGCTTTAATCTGTCAGTTTTCCAGCAGATATATTATTCCACTCGCTTCCAGCCATTAAATGTCCGTTATTAGTTGTTATCATTACAATCTTCGTACAGACTAGAGCTGTCATTTCTCACCCGGGGCCCAACCCCGGCCCGTATTCAGGGCAGGCCATAATAATGTGCTGGATGAGCGGGCCAGATTGGTGTCAGGCTTTTGATTGTGTCAGCAGATCAGCCTCGATCCAATTACAGGTAGTCCTCGACTTACGACGGCCTCAACTTACGACGGCCTCGACTTACGACGTTTCGGGATTACGTCACGTATCTCATAAAAAATAATATAAATAAATAAATAAATTGAAAAATCTTATTTTATGTGTTTAAATGTTCTTGATTTTATGTGTACAGCACTTTGTTGCAGCTATGGTTGTTTTAAATGGCTTTATAAATAAAGTATTATTATTATTATTATTATTTTGAAGCCGATTTACGTAGTTTCCGGCAGTTTCCGACAGTATCCGACAGTTTCCGACAGTTTTCGCTTAGCTTCGGTTAACTCCGGCTTCGACAGCCGGCTTTGGACGGACCGTGTGTCCGATCAGAAGTTGCTGCGCTCTGATATATGAGCTGGAAACGCTCGGCGAACTCTGTGGACATCTGATGCCGGGTACCGACCAAACGCGTTTCGGCCAGCGGAAGCGGCCGGTTTACATTGAAAGTCTATGTGGAGATGCGTTGAGGTGCGTCGAATCATGAAGCGGCGCGTTTTGAGCTTTTGAAGCGGCGCTGTTGCAGTTCCTTTCCGCGCATGCGCGCGTCCGAAGTAACCTACGCGTCGAGCAGCATCGAGCCGCCAAAGGTCAAATATTTGAACTTTCGACACTTGACGCGTCGCAGCAACCAATCGGGAGAGCCTCTGCTATGTGATGACACAACGACAACTGGACTTTTTTTGGACTTTTTAAACTTACCCCATCGAGCCTCCATGAAGAAACCAGCCTCCGGTAAGAAACTTGGCATTTTTACAGTTGCTGCTGTCCGCTCGAGCGTACGATCACCCCAAACATAAAAAAAGTTTTAATCTCAACAAAGACTTTTGGAGCTGCAGTTCGGCTCGTAGAAAACCCACTCAAGTAGTAACGTGGCTCACGTACAGCTGATTTCGTCTGCCCGGTGTACAAGAAACAACCGGAAAAGGAGCCAGACCCCCCCCTCCTCTGCCTCCTCCCAGGGCGCGTCATCAGACGCGTCTTCAGTGGCTGTGTGAAAGTGACAAGCGGCCAACAGAGGGCGGCAGGAGCGTTTCGATGCGTTTGGATGTATCAGGCAGAGGAACGGCTTTGCGGCCTCGGATGCTGCTGGGACACCGAGCTAATATGTTAACACGCGGAGAAACGGCTTTGCGGCCTCTGATGCCGCTGGGACATCGACCTAACATGCTAACACGCGGAGAAACGGCTTTGTGGCCTCGGATGCTGCTGAGACACTGAGATAACATGCTAACACACGGAGAAATGGCTTTGCGGCCTCGGGTGCTGCTGGGACATCGACCTAAGCTAACATGCTAACACGCTCAGAAACGGCTTTGCGGCCTCGGATGCTGCTGGGACACCGAGATAACATGCAAACACGCGGAGAAACGGCTTCACCAGCTCCCAGAAAGTTATTAACTATGTTTTCCCTTCATTATGGCTCCAAATGTATGGAGCTAACATGCTAACAGGCCTTATTGTAAACAGTTTGGACTGCGCGAATTACAGGCAGCCTCAGATGTTGGAGAGACACCGAGCTAACATGCTAAAAGGCGGAGGAAGGCTTCACCAGCCACCAGTAAGAATTTAACTCTTTTTTTCCTTCATTATGGCTCCAAATGTACTGTATGTTTTTTGATAATTATGTAGGGTACTGTGTTAGGATAGGCGAAGTGCTTGGTAACTGTACAGTACCGTACATGTACATGTATAGGTGGCAGCCAGTGTGTATGTGTTTTCCAACTTACGACGACTTTCGACCTACGACGCGCCGTAGGAACGGAACTCCGTCGTAAGTCGAGGACTACCTGTATATGGAAACATGGCTTGCCATACCTTCAACAGCCAGACACGGCCATTTCACCGCGAACTGACTGGCCTTGAAAGAAAGTTAAAAAGTTCAGTTAAGCTTCAGATGGGACTGTACTGCCAGCTAGCGATCCGTCGCCCAAATGGACGTTCATTCAGTCGCTGCGGTCAACAGACGTGTGCGGCCGACGACCCAAACTGGTGAGATCACAAAGCAGACATGTGAGAGCAGGGTCCATGCCTGAACAATGCAGAAGGCAGGCAGAAGCAGGGATTTAATGCACTTTGACGGCCATGAAAGGACAAACACCCCCTCAGCTTCGATCTTCTGCCCCTTTTCTTCAGCCGCAGGCATCCGCCGAACGTTAATATCTACAGTATATAAGCAGTCACAGATTCATTAAAAATGTTGGGGGGGGGGTCAAGTTTGAACCTGTAATTACTGTTAATTCATCGGGTTGGGTGGGGTTCAGAAATGATGGCTGGGGCCGGGTCAGATAGGATTTTTTGAGCCCGAATGCAACTCTAGTCCAGACTGCCCTTCCTGTACCTCTTAGTAGGTTTAAAGGTACGTTCTTATAGCTGATAATAGGATAATAGTGTCAGGGGGTTGGGTTCAGAGTCAGTGCTCTGAGTCAGGTGTAAAGTTAGGTTTAGGAAAAGGGTTAAATAATACTAAAAAACCTTCTGGTTTTAGCTGCAAGCCACGCTGCATATTATCAGCAATAAGAACGTACCTTTAAACAGGAGGTAGAAGGGAAAGTCTGAACACAACCTATGAGGATGATAACAACTAATATTGGTCATTTATTGGGCTGATAACATCAGAAGTTGCTGATTATTACTGAAAGTGTTTTAGGCTGTGAAGGAAGCGCTACAGCTAGCTGCTGCTGCTGCCAGTTGTGCTTGCAAATAAACACAGAGTTCTGTGTAAATGACTCAAACTAGATCTCTGCTTCAGGTAAAACAAAAAGTAAAATTTACCGTATTTCCGGCCTATAAGTTGCACCTTTTTGCCTAATTTTCATGTCCTGCGCCTTATAGGGCGAAGCGACATATATATACAGTATGGATTTTTCCCCATATTTTTAGACCAATTTTTGGCTGAGATATGGGGTCCACCGACCATTCCCAGCTCATGTGTCCGACGGCAGCTGATCGGACTCACTCTGTCGCAGCACGGCCTCCTGCTCTTTGGAGGTATGAACTACCGTTAGCTCAGTGTTTTACTGTTAGCAAAATAGCTCATGAACCACAAGACAGATATTTAAGAAACTTACAGAAAATAATCACCGGATGGACATTTACAACCTATTAGCTGTAGGAGATGTTTGAGCTAAAATTCAATTGATTTATGATTTATTTCGTATTTATTTTACGTTTGGAATAGCCGTCAAAGCAAAACTATTTAAATCCAGCTGATGTGACAATTACGTTCATTTATTAAGGTAAAGTTAATCTCAGAAACACTTTTGCTATAATGTCAGCTAACATATATATTTTTACAAGGTGTATATCTTGTTAAATTTTAAAGAAATGAAGCGTATCTGCTCGCTGCGCGTGCACGCTTTGCAGCACCCACCGACGTAGCGAAACAATTTTTTTTAATTCAGCTGATTTGACCGGTACGTGCATTTATTAAGGAGAAGTTCAGCTCAGACACATATTTGCTATAATTTTCAGCAAACAAATATTTGTTTTTAAGTGTTAATCTTGTTAAAGTCCTACCGTGCACGCTCCTGTGGCCATTTCTGGGTTGTCACCGCTGACACGTAACATACGCGCTGCGTCAGCGGTGACGCATATATGCGACTTATAGGGTGAAGCGACATATCGGGCGGAAAATACGGTACATCTGCCGTTTCAAACGTTTTTCATGATTTTCTTGATTTTCAGCTCCCACAAAGTGACATCATGGGGATGAAAACACAATTCAACTCTTTTAGAGAAATAAATATTAAAAACTTTTGATTTTGAGCAGATTGCCATGGAAAATGTGGTTTTCATTCTGTTTTGCTCGGACTGCGTCGGTGCGTGAGGCAACAGCTATCAATAATTCAGACAGAGTGTCCCTCTGTGATTGCCCCAAACGTTAGAATGACTGCAGGCTTTAAAAATGTTCCTATAATCAGCTGAGTAATCATCATTTACTGTCCCATGACTGAAAGCACAAATGTAGTCCCACATTCCGACAAACTCAAACAAACATCTTGAACACGTTACCAAACTGAGACA
This sequence comes from Garcialebias charrua, assembly GCA_038048925.1. Classification (NCBI taxonomy): domain Eukaryota; kingdom Metazoa; phylum Chordata; class Actinopteri; order Cyprinodontiformes; family Rivulidae; genus Garcialebias; species Garcialebias charrua. The sequence goes on from JBBPBX010027192.1 coordinate 29,210, forward strand.
CTGCTGTAAAAGACGAAGGGTGGATGGATGAAGTGCAGAGCTTGTGGTTATCCAACCCAGGGACTTTTCTTCCTCTTCTCTTTTTATTGGACAGATATTTAACAGACACAAACACAGAACCAGGATGGACACACAGTTGTTTGTTCAAAAAATAAGACGGGATCTTCTTTGAGTTACATCAATCGTTGGCATCAGAAACAATGTTTCCATTACGGAGAGTTTCAAATTACTGTATCTATTGGTATAAATAACTGATGAAGTGTTTGTATAACCTCTTGGTTTGTTCTGCTTTTAGCTCCATCCATCCATCCATGCATTATCTTCTGTTTGTTCTGAAGTCAGGTCTCTGGGGCAGCAGCTTGAGGGCCCAGACATCTCTTTCCACAGCCACCTCTTCCAGCTCTTCTGGAAGGACTCCAAGGAGTTCCCAGGCCAACTGAGCGACATAGTCTCTCCAGCGTGTCCTGGGTCTTATCCGGGGTCTCTTCCCAGTCAGACATGCCCAAAGAACAGGGAGGTGCCCAGGAAGCATCCTTACCAGATGCCTGAACCACCTGTGGCTCCTCTCGATGTTCAAGTTTATTGTCATTTGTATCACATGCGATACATGAGGTGGAATGACATTATGTACTCGGGGTCCCAGTTACACCAAAAATAACAAAAATACTAAGTATAAAAAGAAACAGTATACTCAGTGCTGGGCAGCGCTAATCCAAAAATTAGTTCCGCTATTTCTAAAGCGCTTATTAATTTATTTAGGTCCGCAATTTCAAAAGCGCTTATGTACTAGCAAAGCTAGCGGAAGCTAATGCTAACGCGCTAACGTGCAAATGGCGAACTACTTTTTTTAATCCAGCAGATTTGACCATTTCGTGAAACGGTTAAGCTCAGAAAAACCTTGTGCTATAAAGTCAGCTAAGAAATATATTTTTTCTCAGCAAAGAAATAATTGTTTTTACCGTGTTTTGTTGTAAAGTCCTTCGCTTCTGTGGCCGTCGCCATTTTGAACAGGGCAAATGAGGCGCTGACGCGTCGCGTAGGCCGCTGAGAAACATCCATAAGTTCACCCTCCATGTTAAAAACTCTTCGTCTGACTCTTCGAAAACAAGCAATAAGGCTGCAGAGTAACACACTGGCTGCTAACTGCTATAGAGAGAGCGCTCTCTGTAGCCCCGCCTTAGGGCGGGGACCGCTTTTGTTCACGGACCACATCCGGCGCTGACAGGATATGGTCTGTGAGCAGTCGTCCGGTTGATTTAAGAGCCCGTAAATAAGTTTTTTCATTTTTACTGATAGATAATTAGTTATTAGCGGTACTGCATTTTAAATAAAAATAGCGCAAATCCGCTTATGAATTATAAAAGTTAGTCAATCCGCTATAAACGCTAACAAATTGTTTAGGTCCGCTATAAGCGGATTAGCGCTTCTGTGCTCCCTGGCGGTCTAGCGCCCACCTTTGAGTATACTGGTAGTCCTCGGGTTACGACGGCCTTGACTTCAGACGTTTCGCGTTACGAACGCCCTCCCTTTGAAAAGCATTGTTTCGAGTTACACGGTTTATGCGCCTTTACACCAAAAAATACGGTACCGAAACTAAACTCAGCGGAGGACAGCTGAATTTTACAGGAGGGAGGGGGGAGCGTGTACCTTAGCGGCCACGACTATGGAAAATTACAGGGTGGAGGATTACAGCTGAAAATTACAGGAGAGAAGAGGTTAGGAGGGGCTAACATGCTAACAGATCTTACTGTAAAACTTTGGACCGCACGTGGAAAAGTACAGGAAACGTTTGTTTGGACCGGAGGCTTACGAGACAGAGAAGCTACAGCTGAGCAACGAGCTAACATGCTAACAGACGGATGAAGACTCCACCAGCTCCCAGTAGGAAAATAACTATTTTTTCCCTTCATTATGGCTTCAAATGTATGTGTGTTTTGATAATTATGTATAGGGTACTGTGTTAGGATAGGCTAAGTGCTTGGTAAAATTCAGTATTGTACGTATAAGGTGCAGTTTGAACGTGTTTTCTGACACGTCAAAATCTGTGTTACAAACGGGCGTAGGAACGTAACTCCGTCGTAACTCCGGGACCCCCTGTATAAGGATCTAAGATATACACTAAGATAAACGCTAAACAAATGTCAAACTGTGCGATAAAAGCTCTAAGATATACGCTTAACACTAATAATGCTAAACAAAATAGCGTATCAACAGCAGCCCGAACATGAGTCTGTGAAGAGCAGATGGGTTAGCAGCATGAGATCAGCAGATTGGATAATCAGCAGCATATAGCACCAATAAAAGTTAGTGATTTTTTTTCTTACAGTGATTTTCCTGGTTAGGGATTTATTGCAGCTTCAGGGTAGAAGCTGTTCTTCAGTCGCTCCAAAGTGGAGGAGCAGCGGTTCTACTCCGACTCTCTCCTGATAACTGAACTACCCAATCTCTAAGGAAGAGCCCAGCTACCCTGCAGAGGAGACTCATTTCAACCGCCTGTATCCACGATCTTGTTCTTTCGGTTACTATCCAGAGTCTGGAGTCATAGGTGAGGGTAGGAACATAGACCAACTGGTTTACCTTACAGCTCAGCTCCCTCTTCACCACAACAGACCGGCACAGAGTCCGCAATCTCATGCTCCATTCTTCACTCACTCGTGAACAAAACCCTGAGATACTTGAACTCCTCCACTTGAGGCAGAACCTCACCCTCGACCCGAAGAGAGGAATCCACCCTTTTCCGATTGAGGTCCATGGCCTCAGATTCGGAGGTGCTGATCCTCATCCCAGCGGCTGTGAACCGCTTCAGTGAGAGCTGAAGATCACAGCACAATGATGTCAACAGGACCACATCATCTGCAAAGAGCAGAGAAGGAACCCTGAGGCCACTGAACTGGACTCCCTCCACCCCCTGGCTACAACGAGAAACTCCATCCATGAAAGTTATGAACAGAATCTGTGACAATGGGCAGCCCTGGCCGAGTCCAACTCAGAATTAAATTAGAATAGGACACGCAATGTCTTTCGTCTTTGTAATATCTCAGAGCTTTAACACTGAAATAAAGTGAAGTGTGGTGAGGAATAAAACATTGCAGAGCAGCCTCTTCACGCTTTTCCAAGAGGGTGAAACCATCAGCGTCGTGCTCCACAGAGCAAACGTCGAGCGATTTGCGTCAAACCCGTTGACTCAAGTGCGCTTAATGCGACGGCTCATCACAAGTTTAGGTGAAGAAATGAACACAAAGAGAAGCGGCAAATCTTGTGCCTGCAGCGTTTTGAAAGAGGTTCACTGCTCCAGAGTGACGCTCCCGTGAGATGAACGAGGAGAACCAGAGTCTAATCAGCATGTTTAGTTATCTCGAGGAGATAAAACACTCTTCTCTGCAGCGTATGTCTGTCTGCTTCTTCCTCCTTTTCATGTGCATTAGTGATTCAGACAGACGTAAGGGGGCTTGCATGGGGGTGGGGGGTCTTTGATGTCTTTACATGAAACATCTGCACTGACAAACTGTAGTTCTAAAGGAAGAAGGAAGACGGACATGTGATAAGGTTTAATGGACTGAATAAAGAGGGTTAAGGTATCAGACTTCCTCTTAATAACATCTCATGTCAGCTTCTGGGATTTCATCTCAACATTTGGACCCCCGGCCTTTAGAAGCTAGACTCTGTTCAAATACCTAAAGTTTACAAGAGTAGATTTCACCAGTGGTTGCAACAGATTTTGTCCCATTTTTATTTTTATTTGTTTTGGATTTAAAGCATGCTGCAGCTTCATTAAGACACAAAACCTTTTTTTTTTTCAAAGCAGCTGCACAAGTTGCATCATGCACATGTTCAACAAACACAACACACACCTCATCTTAGAATATCTTTACTCAGCACATATGACAGTTTAGGTCAAAATAATTTTAAAGCCACAGTTCTATAGTTCATAATTTCGTGGCAACCCGACTGACATGGAAGCTACAGTGTTTTTTTTTGTTTTTTTTTGTGTGTAAAACCGCTCATTTTTTTTGGTTTATTACCCCAATAAACATTGAAAAACCACTAAGGTTTCCAGAGGTCGTTCTCGTGTAAACGGTACCTCACTTTGACTCGGCCATTTTAAAAGTAGCTCGCATGCTGCAAAAGTCTGGGCACCCCTGCCCTGGACTCTGAGTAAACACAAGAGAAGTTTTATGTTGACAACTGTACACTTTTTCTGTAAATTCTTAAATAAATTATTTTTGTTCAAAAGAAAGTATTTGTCTCATTAAATAATTTTCAAAATATCTAACAATATCCTTAAAAATCTGTCAAATTTCTAAACATTCTTATCACAGAAAATAATAAAACTAATTTTCAAAAATTTTGACTTATGCAGATTAAAGATAATATTTTTTTCCGCTAAAGACATGTCTCCTCTTCCTGTTGAGCCACCGGAGCCGAGCTTGGTCCGTTCTGTCCTGACTGGCCGACGGGAAGGTCCGGTCAGGAAAAACCTCCCTCAGTTTGCTCAAGAAGAACACTTCCAAGTTTCGACCAGCCTGGGCCACCTCTGAGTCCGGCTGCACAGCAGGAGAGAAAAAACACAGAAAAAAATTAAAACCCATGCAGCTGATCCTCCAAACTACAACAATTTAAGGGTCCTGTATATTATGAGCTATTCAAATAAGCTTCATGCTAATGGTGGGCTAATCAGGCACAAAATAATTTCTTAAACATTGAGATTATCAGATTTTCTTGTCTTAGCCCCCCTTCACATGGATGAAAACACTGCTGCACTCTCTACAACCTGCACAAATGATCAAAACGTAGCTGGGTCACGGCAAATTTGGGAAACCTTTATCAGCGTGATGTAATCATGACGTCAATGCACTTTTGGGGTTGAGATGGTGTGAAGGCAGGGCAGCCGACTCGGGACCAAAAGGTCCAGGGTTTGATCTCCAGTCATTGGACACCTCGTGGTGTCTCTGAGCAGGACACCTCATCCCCAGCTCCTCCACGGTCGCTTTCAATAGCTGCCCACTGCTCCACCTGGTGGTGGATGTTGTAAATGCAGAAAGCCAATTTTGCCATTGTATGAGAACATACAATGATGGCAATCTTCTTTCTTCTTCTTCTTGTCTGCGGAGGGTCGCCCGCCTGATCCAACTGACCCGTTTCCGGACACCCACCTGGATCCTGACCTCGGGGACAGCAGTGGTCCCCTGCTTCGTGCCACAGGCCCAAAGGTGGACTTGTGCAGATCGGGTCCAAAAGTCCTGTACAGAACCTGTGTCAAGGTAGCCTGGTTAAAACCAGACCCTTGTCCTTCACTTTGCTTCGTAATAGGGTCTGGACTTTCTACTATAGAGAGCCGATTCTTGCTGGAGGCGTGGCCTCTGCTGAGGTTACCCAATCGTTAACGTTTGGCCGTGACGTATGTTGCGCGGAGCTGCGTAGGAAGGCGAGGGCCAGGCTAACTGTTCAGATAAACAGCTCAGAAACCACTCGGTGGATATTTTTTCTGCTACCAGTGTGTAATTACAGTACTTATGGCTTTAATTTACTAACTGTTGGCCTGGATGAAACATTTGAGATAAAATTCGATTTTTTTATCATTTATTTTCGTAGCGCCCCCGAGGCTGTTTGGAAAAAGTCAAACCGAAACAATTTAAATCTAGCAGATTTGACCATTTTGTGAATTGATTAAGGAACTGTTAAGCTCAGGAACCCTTGTGCTATAATGTCAGCTAAGAAATATATTTTTTCTCAGCAAAGAAATAATAGTTTTTACCGTGTTTTCTTGTAAATTCCTTCGTGCCGGCTCGCTTCTGTGGCAGCCATTTTAAGCAGGGCAAACTACGCATTAAATCGACGTCGTTCAAAACTCCGCCTTCTGTTCTCTGATTGGTCCGGCTAAAAATCTGCCAGCGAAATCCTTCTCAATGGGAGAAGTCCCAGACAGAGCAGTGAAGGGAAACTAGAATTGAGCTGAGCTGCGTAGGAAGGCAAGGGCCAGGCTAGTGTCAAGGTGCTGAACAAGAGGACTCTACACAACAGAGCTGTCAGCGTCTGGGACAACAAGTTCGGAGGGCAGAAGCCCCAGTGGAGGACACTCTACAAACCTCCGATAAAAAAACGTACTGGTGACCTGCAATGGAGGATGCTTCATGGCGCCATTGCTACAAACTCTTTTTTATCTGTCATCAGTCCCGGAGTTTTAAACGAGTGTCCTTTTTGCAGTTTGTCAGAGAATGTTTTTCATGCTTTTATGGATTGTGCACGACTAATAGTTTTTTTTGGCCTCTTAATGAAGATTTTTAACCTTTTTGACACCGTTTTTACCCAATCTGTTTTTATTAATGGTGTATTTTACAGTAGGGCCACTAAGGACAAGTCCCAAATTTTAAACCTTTTAATCGCCGAGGCAAAGATGGCAATTTATTTGTCTCGCAGGGACAGACTGCAAGATGGACCTCACCTCGATGCTGTGTCTCTGTGGAGGTGCAACGCCAGGGTGGCCTTGGAGTTTCACTTCCACAGAGACACTGGGGATTTGGAAAAGTTTATGAAACTGTGGGGAGTTAAAAATGTCTTAAGCACCATTTCTGATCAGAGTGGACTAAAATACAACAAGCTTTTAATGTAACCACTTTATTTTAAGCTTGTCCGGATCATGTTTTTAATACTGTTTGAATAAAGTTTTGTTAAAAATCAAAAAATCTTCTTCTTCTTTCGGCTTCTCCCTTCGTCAGGAGGAGTCACCACAGCGAACTAGTCGCACAAAGACTTGGCATTGGTTTTTACGCCAGATGCCCTTCCTGACACAACCACAGACCACCGAGCTACCACAGCCCTCTGTGTGGAGCAGAGTGCTGCTATCCAGGGTACCCGGGGGAGCAGATGGTGTGGGTTAAGGGCCTTGCTCAAGGGCCCAGAGTGGGGCAGACAGGTGTGACTGCTTCACTTATCCCACCCACATTTTTTGATGTTGTCGGTACCGGGGCTTGAACCGGCGATCTTCCGATTACAAGCTCACCTTCTTAACCTCTGCGCCACCGCTCCCACACAAATGACAATACATACATATTATTATTATTATTTAGTGCTAGGCAAACAGGTTTTTCCACATCTCTGAGATGCTCCTGACTCTATTCAACGACTCAGGCGTGACTCTCGAGCAACGTCAAGATACAGATATTTGCTTTAAAATGGACCCTTCCATGAAACTAAACAGTCATGTAAACACGATTGTTAAATCCTGTTGTTGTTTTGTTTTGTCTTTTGAGGCAACTGTCTAAACCGAAGCCCGCACTGTCCAAAACTAACTACACAGCAAATTTTGCAGTGTTAAATCAACTCAAATAGAGTCAAATTTGACACTGTTCCAGAGTGTATTTGGTCCCAATCAGAATTGGTGTTAAATTAACTCTTTCATGAGAGTTGAAAATCCAGTGTTAAATTAACTCTACATTGAGCAACTTTTTAACTCGGATAGTGTTATTTGAAATTTACTCTTTTATAAGAGTTGAAAATCCAGTGTTAAATTAACTCTACATTGAGCAACTTTATAACACAGATAGTGTTATTTGAAATTTACTTTTTTATAATCCAGTGTTAAATTAACTCTACATTGAGTATTTTTTTAACACAGATAGTGTTATTTGGAATTTACTTTTTTATAATCCAGTGTTAAATTAACTCTACATTGAGTAATTTTTTAACACAGATAGTGTTATTTGGAATTAACACAGCAGTGGAAATCACTCCATAAAGAGTATTTTTTACACATTTAAGTGTTATTATTTTACTCTACTTAATTGTTAAAATGTATATAAAGTAACACTTCATAGTGTTAGAACCATGCACAACAATGGTGTTGATATGATTATTTTCTGAATAGTTCTCAGTGTGTAAAAAATTCTACTCAATTTAAAAACAGATATTAAAATCTGTGCCATAATGGAGGTAACCGTTGAAAAAAATACACACTTAGACATTAAAATTTCAACAATGCATTTGAAACAAAAACAAATTGTACAAAAAGTCTTAATAAAAACATTTATTTGTCAGGCCAAAATACCTAAAAACACATTAAAACAGACTATTGCTTGTCATTAAATGACAATATGGAACAACATACAGTGAGGAATCTGTTGTGCCGTACTTTCTTTGGACATCAAACGGTTTAAAATAACATAGTTTGTCAATTTTAAACACCTTTAGAACTCTGTCAGGTTGTAATCTGACCCTAAATGCATAATAGGGTTCATCAAAAAACATAGTGTCCATCAGTGTTCCACAGAACACAATA
>JBBPBX010027193.1:0-11383 GCA_038048925.1 Garcialebias charrua
GGATTGATGTATCTGGGTTTTTCAAGTATAAAAGGACATCATCCGCAAAAAGAGAAATCACATGGTTATCTCCACCTATTCTAATTCCAGATATGTCTCTACTGGATCTAATAATCTCTGCTAAAGGTTAAATCCATCCATCCATCCATCCATTTTCGTCCGCTTATCCGGGGTCGGGTCGCGGGGGTAGCAGCCTAAGTAGGGAGGCCCAGACTTCCCTCTCCCCAGCCACTTGGAGCAGCTCCTCTGGGGGAATCCCAAGGCGTTCCCAGGCCAGCCGAGAAACATAGTCCCTCCAGCGTGTCCTGGGTCTTCCTCTGGGTCTCCTCCCGGTGGGACATGCCCGGAACACCTCACCAGGGAGGCGTCCAGGAGGCATCCTAACCAGATGCCCGAGCCACCTCAACTGGCTCCTCTCGATGTGGAGAAGCAGCGGCTCTACTCCGAGTCCCTCCCGGATGACTGAGCTTCTCACCCTATCTCAGAGGTGGGTAGGAACGCGTTACATTTACTCCGTTACATTTACTTAAGTAACTTTTTGAGAAAATTGTACTTGTGAGAGTAGTTTAAATGTGAAATACTTATACTTTTACTTGAGTAAATTTTAGGGGAGGAAACTGCAACTTTTACTCCGTTACTATGGGCTTTCTGCCGATCGCTACCGTTACTTTTTGTTTAAAATATATAAAAACATTTGCGGCAAATTTATTGCGTTACTTATTGTCACCTGACATGTAACCAATCAAGTGAAGCCAACCAGTCACGTGACCACAACAAACTCTCCACGCAGCCGGCGCAGGCCAGTGACGTTGAGATTCTGGACTCGGTTTGAGATGAAAGCGGTTTGAGAGAAAGACGTTCGGACGGTTCCTGAAAGAATGGCGACAGAAGCTGGCGAAGCGAATTCAGAGCACCTCTGGCCTCACATACGATCTATGTTCACCTTTCAGTCGTCTAAAAAGAACAGTTACATCATGCGCTGTCAGCTGTGTCTGCCAAAACTTGTAGATGTTTCAGCCTACATGAACTCGACGTCAAATTTGAGAAAACACGTTGCGGTAAGTTTACCTTTATTTTTTTCTTTTTGTGTGTGTAATGATGTCAGCTCTATTACAACAGCATGCATAACTTTAAAACTGTGTATGATGTGACTATTGAATGTTACGTGGTGTGTTGCTAAAAACGTGTTCACACTCTGTGAGCACACATGAGCAAAATGCTAATGTAGCTAAAAACAAACGGTTTGCTAAATAATGGGACGGCTGGTGGAAGATGTAGCTACACATGCTAACAGTCCCCTCAGATTTTTAAAGTCACAAACCTCCAATAAGTGTCTTAGTGGAACACAATTTGTTAAGTGTCCTTGGGTGTCCTGAAAGGCGCTTTTAAATAAAATGATTATTATTATTACAATTGATTCATACAGGACTAGTAGGAAACAAACCAAAATTCATAAAACGTCACAGTATTATACTATTTATCTAAAAAAATGTTCAATACAGAAACAACTGGACTTAATTTGTAACAGAAGACGTTTTGCTCTTCATCCGAGGAGCTTTCTCAATTCAATTCAAAACCAGTTTTTATCAGTTACATCAAATAGCCAAAGCAAAATCTTACATTCCAAAATGGATCGGGTTTTAAGCATCCAGACACTGGAACAATCTGTTCATTGATATTCAGCCAGAAGATAGCTATTCGCACTAAATAACTTTATTTGTATAGCACCTTCCTACAATGCCTTGTATTGACCAAGGTGCTTAACAGGACAGAAAATATAAAAACCGGTACAATAAATCAGTGAAAATAAAATAAAAGCAACAGCAATAAAATGAGGCAATGGAAATAAAAATGCTACATACTAAAATACCAAAGTAATAAAAGTTACACACTGAAAGCTTTTTTGAACAAGTGAGTCTTCAGTCTGGTTTTGAACAGAGTCAGATCAGAGGTGGCACGCAGGCAGCTCAAGGGGGAGGCTGTTCCAGGCTTTTGAGCCGGCAACAATAAAGGACTGGTCTCCCCATTGTTTGTACCTTGAGAATGTGAAGAGCCACTCAGCTCCTGTTGAATAGCAAGCAGCCATCAGTGGGCAGATGTCCTCTGTTTACATGTGAGTAGTAGCTAGTTTCTGGAAGTCAGCAGTAACTGGTTAAACTACTTTTTTTACTGTTTTTGCAGCTCCTCAGATGAAATGTTTCAACAAAGAAGAATCCGTTCAGAAGACCTGATCCTTGTTAGATTTGTTTGACCTGAATTATTGAGCAGCATCAGGACATAAACTCTTCATGATGCTCCTGATTTAAAAAGGCTTCTTCTTGTAACTTTTCAGGGAAAAAAAGTATATTTGAATTTGTTGTTATCCAGTTATGATTGCGGTTTTGGGCTTGAAAGTATCTTTTTCTCTCTCTAAAATAAACTAAAAACATTTTGCCCTGGCAAACTGCTTTGGTTTCATATTTGAACATTACAGTACAAACTAGGGCTTTTTAAAATCATTATTATTAACTCAATGCTTTGGCATGTCTTTGAAAATGTAATAGGTTTATCTGAAATGTTTGATGTGTGGATTATATATTCTTATTCTGTTTTATTTATTTATTTGTGAACAGAGGATCCACTCGAACAGCTTGATGAAATACACTGAGTTGGTAGATTCCAACAAGAAGCGAAAATCCTCCTCCTCTGATGAGCCACCGATGAAGAGTGTGAGAATCTTCTGTGCACATGGGCTTCCTCCTGCCAACACTACGTTGCAAGACAAGGAAGAAGCTTGTATCATCTTGCAAAGTGTGTGCACCTCTCATCAATGCCCTGCTGGATGGGATCTTAAAATCTGGTAAATATAAAAACATCAGTGTGTGTGTGCACATAACAAAACATTACATACACATGCTGCATAAGTGTAGTAATTCTTTGCAAAAATGTTTTTAAAGGTCTCAACTACATCAAGGATCACTTGGACACTAACATGACAACAGCACAAACAGCAGCCACTCTGATGAAGAAGACTTCTTTGGATCCATTAAGACCAGAAAATCAGGAGAGCTGGAGAGGTATCTTTCATGTCCATCCACTGGAGGTATGGCTCTGTTACACTCTTTTCCTCAAATCAAGCGGTTGTCACTCAAAGTCAACACAAGTCTTCCAGCACCTGCAGCTTGTGAGAGACTCTTTATTCATGCAGGACTCCTTTTAACTGCTAAGAGATCACAGCTTCACTGCAAAAACCTTGAGGGCCAGCTACGGTACTCTTAAAGCTTAACAGTCACATTATTGAATAATGTTTCATTGAGTTTATGCTGTCAGTTGTTCTACTGATTAAGTTCAGGAATACACAGTCCTTTGCCTGATGTGTAGGACTGTGTTTCAGTTTATACTTAAACAGTTAGTTCTGTTTATAGGATGTCAAAATGTAAGAAAATGAGTTCCAACTGGTAGAAACAAAGTTTTGCAGAAAGTTTATTAATACAGTATTTAGCTGAATTATTTTGGATACAGTTACCTTTGTGTTTTTTATTTATTTTTATTTATAACAATGTAAAAGATAAGTGGTTTATTTCTAAATCCTTTTGCCTTTGTGTTTTTATTTATAACAATGTATATTCAGTCTCATTAAAAGTTATGTTTCCTTGTAAATACATTTGCATGTTATAATTTAATGACACGAGATGGTACTCCGCAGTTACTCACTACTTGAGTAGGTTATAATCAAAGTACTTTTTTACTTTTACTCAAGTAAATTTTTGGATGCCTACTCACTACTTTTACTTGAGTAATATTTGGTTCAAGTAACAATACTTTTACTTGAGTAAAAATTTTGAATACTCTACCCACCTCTGCCTATCTCTAAGGGAGAGTCCAGACACCCTACGGAGAAAACTCATTTCAGCCGCTTGTATCCGAGATCTCGTTCTTTCGGTCACAACCCAAAGCTCATGACCATAGATGAGGGTGGGAACGTAGATCGATCGGTAAATTGAGAGCTTTGCCTTTCGACTCAGCTCTCTCTTCACCACGACAGACCGGTACAGCGCCCGCTTCACTGCGGATGCTGCACCTATCCGCCTATCGATCTCACGCTCCAGTTTTCCCTCATTCGTGAACAAGACCCCGAGATACTTAAACTCCTCCACTTGGGGCAGGACCTCCTCCCCGACCTGGAGAGGGCACTCTACCCTTTTCCGGCTCAAGGTTCAATGAACAACGTAAACAACAAAGGTGACAGGGGACACCCCTGTCTACAACCCCTCTGATCAGAAAAACCATCTGACAGAAAACCGTTAGTGTTTACCATGGCTACTGGATTGGAATAAAAGGCTTTAATCAAATTAATAAAATTAGGCCCCATGCCAAATTTCTGAAGGGCAGAGAATAAAAAGGGCCATTCTACCCAGTCAAAGGCCTTTTCTGCATCGAGAGAAACAATCAGTGCAGGGTCTTTATGCTGATTAAGATAATGAATGACATTCAGTGTACGACGCAAATTATCTGTTCTATATCTAGATTTCACAAAACCCGTCTGATCAGGGTTTATTATCTTTGGAAGAATTTTTCTAGTCTCCGCGCCAGCGCCTTGGCAACAATTTTGTAGTCAACATTAAGGAGATTGATAGGTCTATAAGTCAGAGTCAGAGAGAGTCAGAGAGAATTTATTGTCATTTGCACCGCATGTAGTACATGTGTTGAAAACGAGATTATGTACACAGGGTCCCAGTTACATCCAACAACAAATGCAAGAGAAAAACAATAATAACATCTAGGATTAACTAAGAGAGACATCAGCTAGTAATACACTAAGCCCTAATGTAGTAGAAAAACATCATTATAAACAGCAGCACGAACATGAGCAGATGGTCACAGATGAACGCAGCAACAAGAAACAGATCAGCATCAGCATGATGTGACATTTTGCAGTGTTTATTCTTATTATTTATTTATTCATGAGTCTGACAGCCTCAGGGTAGAAGCTGTTCCTCAGTCTAGTGGTTCTACATTTGATGCTCCTCAACCTCCGTCCCGAGGGGAGTGGTGCAAAGAGTGAGTGTGCTGGGTGAGTGAGGTCTTTCATGATGCAGGTGGCTCTTTTTCTGCATCTGGAGGTGTAAATGTCTGTGATGGTGGGGAGACTGACTCCCACAGACTTCTGTGCAGCCTTCACCACTCTTTGTAGAGCTTTCCTCTCTGCAACTGTGCAGCCTCCATGCCACACGTTGATGCTGGAGCACAGGACGCTCTCCACTGCACACCTGTAGAACGAGGTGAGGACTGAGCTTCTCAGACCGGCTCGTCTCAGCCGTCTGAGGAAGTAGAGTCTCTGATGACCTTTCTTGATCAGGCTGGTGGTGTTATTGCTCCAGCTGAGGTTATCATTCATGTGTACACCCAGGTATTTGTAGCTGGAGACCACCTCCACCGCAGATCCACCTATATACAGTGGGGTGTGGGTGTGTTTGTTCCTTCTGAAGTCCACAATCATCTCCTTCGTCTTCTTCACATTCATGTGAAGGTTATTCTCTTTGCACCAACTCTCCAGATGTTCCACCTCCTGTCTGTAGCTGGATTCATCATTATCTGTGATGCATCCCACCACAGCTGTATCATCTGCAAACTTAACAATATGACAGCCTGGATGTGTGGCTGTACAATCATATGTGAGCAGAGTAAACAGAAGAGGGCTCAGCACACATCCCTGAGGAGAGCCAGTGCTGAGGGTGATGGTGGAGGAGGAGAAGTTGTGGATCTTCACGGACTGTGGTCTGTTTGTTAAGAAGTCTAAGACCCAGTTACAAATAGAGGGGCTTAGTCCAAGTGTGGATAGTTTGTCTATCAGAGTTTGGGGGATCATGGTGTTGAAGGCAGATGTGAAGTCCACAAAGAGCAGACGCACGTATGAGTCCTTCTGATCCAGGTGGGTGAGAGCAGTGTGGACCACGGAGGAGATGGCGTCCTCTGTTGATCGGTTCTCACGGTATGCATATTGATGAGGGTCCTCGTTGATGTTGACGGCTGTCTTGATGTGGGACATGACCAGTTTCTCAAAACATTTAGCGACTATCGGGGTGAGGGCCACCGGTCTATAGTCATTCAGACCAGTCACTGTGGAGCTTTTTGGGACTGGGATGATGGTGGCAGTCTTCAGGCAGGTGGGAACTGACTCCAGTGCAAGTGAGGTGGTGAAGATGTCAGCCAGCACCTCACAGAGCTGGTCCGCACATTCCTTCAGAACTTTCCCTGGGATGTTGTCTGGACCCGTAGCTTTATGAGGGTTGATCCTTCTGAGACTGCCTCTCACTTCTGCTGCGGTCACTTTGAGGTGCTCCTCGTCTGGTGATGAGGTGAGTCTGGTGCTAGTTGGTCTGTTTGGATCATCAAAACGTGCATAAAACTTATTGAGGGCATCAGGCAGGGATGGGTCCCTGGGGCATTGTTTGCTTTTGCCCTTGTAGTCTGTTAAGCATTTGATGCCCTGCCACATGCTCCGTGGATCATGTGAGGTGAACTGTCCCTCGATCCTCTGTGCATACGCGGCTTTGGCCTTCTTTATGCCATCATCCAGTTCTCTCGTGCAATCCAAGGGATTTTTATCTTTCTTCAGCAATAAACTGATGGAGGCAAAATTCCAGGACGGAGGAACCCCTTCTGCTAATATGTTGTTTATTGCAGGTACAAGTATGGGATGGATCTCGGGCCAGAACTTCTTATAAAATTCCAGTGGGAATCCATCTGGACCAGGGCACTTTCCATTCGGCATCGATTGGATTGCCATCCAGACCTCCTCAGGTGTAAAGGCAGCATCAAGGGCAGAGCGAGCCTCTTCTGAAATTGAGGGCAGGGGAATACCATCTAAATAGGAACCAATATCTGACTCGGTTTTACCAGCCGTGTAGAGAGTTTTATAAAAATCTTTGAAGGTGTTATTAATAGCAGACGGATCACAAGTAACGTCCCCATTGCATGTTCTTATCCTGTTAATAGAACGATCATTAATTTGTTTCTTTAATTGATAGGCAAGCAAATGGCTTGACTTATTACCAAATTCGTAATATTTCTGTTTAGTATAAAGTAACAGCTTTTGGGCATGGCGGGTATGGTCCATATTTTGTTTTGTTCTAGCAGCGATTAAAGTATTGAGATTCCCTGATGTAGGAGACTGTTTATGTATATGTTCCAACCTAGACACCTCATTCTCCAGTTTTTTTCTATTTTCCTCCAAAACTCTTTTCTGAAAAGTGCTGTAAGAGATGAGCTGCCCTCGTAGGGTAGCCTTGGCCGCATCCCAAATCATGGCAGAAGAAACTGGGGAGAGTTCATTGTCAGACCAATACTGTAAAAGACCATTCTTAACAAAGGTGCAAAAAGGGTTGCTGTTCAGGGACGAGGTATTAAATCTCCAGATGGGAGTCCTCACAGTATTAAAAGTGGAATCAAGTTGTAAATAAATAGGGGCATGATCTGAAAGGGCAATTGAACCCATAGAGCAAGACAGAACAGAATGTAAATAACTTTTTGGGATAAAAAAATAATCAATTCTAGAGTATGAGTTATGAGGATGTGAATAAAAAGAGTAGTCTTTTACTTTAGGGTTCAGTTGACGCCACACATCGATCAGCCCAATGTCTGAACCTAGTTCTCTAAGAGCAGAGGAGGCTTTAGGGTTGGATACAGGTGCCAAGGAGGATTTGTCCAAACCCGCATTCATTATGCAATTGAAGTCGCCCGCCAGCAAGCCCAGACCGTCACAATGCTGACTAAACAGTAAAATTATTTGCGAAATGAAATTAGGTGAATCATTGTTAGGGGCATAAACGTTGAGTATTGTTATAGATTGGCCAGCAATTGAAAGAAATGTCTGGACCTCCCTGCTCTAGATGCTGTCCCCGAGACCTGACTTCAGAATATGTGAAAGATAAATGAATGGATGGTTTAAAAGACCATTTCCAAAAAATCTGGAGCACATCATTATTAGAAAGATTATTTGGATGCCAAACTTCTCAGCAGATTCACCCAAATGAAACAGTTTTTTTTAAATACACTGATGCATGCTCAATAATCCAGGTAGAAAATTCTAAAAAAAACTAAGTCTGGTCCTCTGGTATACTGTTCAGTGTCAGGAGGGGGATCAGTCTTATATCAGAGAAACTAAACAGCCACTGGCCAAAAGGATGGCCCAGCACAGAAGATCAACATCATCAGGTCAGGACTCTGTGGTCTACACTCATCTCCAGGCCAGAGGTCACTCTTTCAGGGATGAAGATGGTCATATCCTTGACAGAGAGGAACAATGGTTTGAGAGAGGAGTAAAAGAGGCCATCTTTGTGAAAAGAAACCATCCAGCATTAAACAGAGGTGGAGGCCTCCGGGTACAACTGTCCCCCTCTTATGCCGGGTACCCACCAAACACGTTTCAGGCAGCGGAGGCAGCCACTTTACATGCAAAGTCTATGTGGAGGCGCGGCGAGTGGCGGCGAAGCGCGATACGGTGCATTTTGAGCATTTCAAGCAGCGCAGCAGTTCTTTTCCGCGCACGCGATGCTTCCAAAGCAGCCGAGGCGTCGAGCAACCAAAGGTCAAATATTTGAACTTTGGCTACTCGACGCATCACAGCAACCAATCGGGAGAGCCTCTGCTATGTTATGACGCAACAACGACGGGACTTTTTTTGGACTTTTCAAACTTACCCAACGAGCCTCCATGAAGAAACCAGCCTCCGGTAAGAAACTTGGCATTTTTACAGTTGCCGCTGTCCGCTCGAGCGTACGATCACCCCAAACATTAAAAAATGTTTTAATCTCAACAAAGACTTTCGGAGCTGCAGTTCGGCTCGTAGAAAACCCACTCAAGTAGTAACGAGGCTCACGTACAGCTGATTTCATCTGCTCGGTGTACAGAAAACAAAACAAACCCGACCGGAAAAGGAGCCAGTCGCTGCTCCCACTGCGCATCTGCAGACGCGTTCGATGTGAACAGACATCTGTTGACAAGCAGCAAACATGGTGCGTTGGGAGCGTTTTGACGCGTTTGGTGGGAACCCGGCATTACAATGCTGTTATTGCTAGTATCACTCAGCCCTCTGTGAATAGCAAACAACCATCAGGTTGCTAACAATCCATCGTTAGGCTGATGGTCCTCCTTGATCATGTGAGCAGCTGGTTTCAGCTGTCAGCAGCAAACTGGTTGATCCACTGTGAGAGGGTGCTATTTATAAGACTGAGCTGAATACAGCATCTCAGACTGAAGAAGTCTTTCGGACGAAAGACGAAACGTTTCTACACTTTTTTTGTTTTTTTTTTTTTTTTTTGAATGTCCAGAGGACCAGACTTAGCTTTTTTTAGTTTTTTTAAAGCACAAAAAATAAATAACCACTAGACGGCAATGTGTTTAAAACACTTATAACTTGCAAATAAAACCTCTAACCCGACTCAACTTTAAATGTCTTGACCACGTTTTAATCAAGACCTTCCACATGGTCTGCTGTGCTGTGGTTTACCATCATTTTGTGCAGGCGGACTTTAAATGCATCGTCATGTTTTAGATTTCAACGGGCAAGTTTTGTTTAGGGAAATCTGGGATATATCAGTACTAACTTCTTTTTGACTAATTTAGGTTTTGCAGCTGGTTTTAATAATGTTGCTAAAGCAGCCAACAAAATGTTTTATGTGACAGCTGTTTCAGCTTGTTTTTAAAGGCAACACCTGCAGCTGAATGCAGCAAGGACACAATAATTCCCCTTTTATGTTCACCATTTTAACACAATGAGGGTTTTTAACGCAAGTGTTGGATACTACTTGAAACGTGTTCTGTCAATGTTCACATCCAAACAAGTTTTTAGACTAAAATTTATTTGCTTATTTGTTACCTTTGTCATCTTCTCAGGTTTATTTTTGTCACAGCAGATATTTGTGTTTCATCAGCAGAGCTACTCCAGAGTTCATATATTCTACACTGATCCCTTCACTTGTAACTGCTGAAGGAAATGTACTTTTTCTAAATTAACCCTGGGCTTCGTTATTAAAACTCTACCGTCCTTGACAAAGACAAACACAGATGTGTTGTAGATTCAAACAACGATGAGGCTACAGTAAATATCTATAAATAAAACTGCAGTATGGGAGCTCCAGGTTTTTTTCCTTTGTTCAGGACAGAGATGGGGACTTTCAGAAAAAAAAATCAGAATTTTGAGTTCATCTCCTTCCCTCTGTGCCCGCCCATCCTCATCATCCCTAAGCCCCCCCTCCCTCTCTAAACACATCTCTACCTTGTTATCACCAAGCAAACCCCCCAAATCTGGGTTGCCATGGTGACAGCCTACCCATCAGACCAAAAAAAAAAAGTGTGACTTGGAGGTGCCACAGTTAATTTCATGGTTGATAGAGACCCCAGTTTTCAGAAATCCTACATTCCATTCTTAATCATGCTTTTATCATTTAGCATAAATTCCTCCTTACATCATATCTGCTTCACGCCTGTCTCCCTTCGTTAATCAACTTATGCAGCCGTGTGTTACTGAAGGCCATTGAATCAATGTACACTTTGTTTTATTTCTAACTTGTAAAATATAAATTTGATTTCAATAAATCAATTCCTGAATTCAATAAAACATCACATTTGAGCATTATTCCTGTATGCAAAATCAAATATTGTAATTGAGAATTGTCCAGAATAGAGAATTAGACTTGCAGAGTTGCCCTGTGGGCGATAAGAGGGAAATTACTTGGGCGGTATAGAGATTAAAATATAAGAAATTATTCAGAAATTTAGCCTCAGAGAAGAACCCATGTTAACATCTTAAACCTTTATCTTAAATTGAGTCTAAAAGTTTAGTTTAATATATTTCCAATGTCAATAGGTGTTCCTGATTGCAAATGAAATGCTAAATGCACCAAATGCCAAACAATAATATAGAAATTAATTTTTCAAAAACCTTTAGAGTTCGCCAGAACCAAGTTGATAAAAAAAACCTTAAAGCATTTCTAATGTGTCATTTCTCAAATAAGCTTAGTTTATGGATCGACACATCCATTTATCTTGACTAGA
Organism: Garcialebias charrua; assembly: GCA_038048925.1. Taxonomy (NCBI): domain Eukaryota; kingdom Metazoa; phylum Chordata; class Actinopteri; order Cyprinodontiformes; family Rivulidae; genus Garcialebias; species Garcialebias charrua. The sequence continues at coordinate 11,038 of JBBPBX010027193.1, forward strand.
TTTTGTCATTGTTATTTTTCAAGATCAACATATGGAATCCAAAATGGCCGTACTTTGCGGTTAATAATTTTTTATGTGGTTTTCCAAAAATCAAAAATTACAATCCTGTAATCTTGAGATGAGCATGTTAGTTTCTTTTAAATCTTGTTTTCTTTATATATAGCAGAAAAAGAGCGGTTCATGTGTTACATCCAGTTTAACCATCATGTCACTGCCAGGACACATGGTGATGATCTATACAGAAACATAATGATCAATGATGGACCTTAATGCAGCATTTAGCATGAATGAAATGACAGTAAGTCTGAAAATCTTTTGAATTATGATTTTGAAATTAATTCTGGTC
>JBBPBX010027193.1:19392-29902 GCA_038048925.1 Garcialebias charrua
TGTCATCTTTAAACTTACATTATGTGATGAAATAGTTACTATCATAAAAAATATTTTAAATAGTATAAAAAACAAGTTTAGGTAAGATCTTTAACCATGCTAAAAGTGTTGTTTTTCTGTATTGTGAAAGGTTGATATGGATGATATTGAATTTGTAAGTCATTTTTAATGTACAACAAAAAAACACATAAACTTCTTCTTGTAAGGACTTTGACAGAACTCTGGGAAGTTTTTTTTTTTTTGTGCTTTCATGCTACCTCAAACAAAAATAAGACAATAAATGTAGTTGTCTGGATATAGAAATAAACAAGAATTTAAACATGTTCACATTTTTATTTTAATCCTAATGGGATTTTATGAAACAAATATATATAGAGGAAATAAAAATATAAATGTAAAGATCCCCTGGCCCCTAAAATATAACAGTTACACTATGAGAATGGACAAAAATATTTTATGTGAGGAGCCCAGAAGTCTTCAGGTCTTAAACATCTTGCCCAAAATGCAGGTTAACACTTTTTAAATGAATCTATGAATACTTCTAGAGCTGAGTAAAAGAGTACAGCAGCTAAATGCCTGAGGCTAAACGGCTGCTATCTATACAGTAATGGACGTAAAGCACCCACAAGCCTTATCACTTCAGTCCATACATCTAAGTCTATGTGCGCTTTCACCACTCAACCTGCAAACTCCAACCTGAGCAGGGATGGAGGGAGCCATGCAGAGGATTAGGAATTTATATTCCCAAATCCCAGGCATGCGGCTCCTCTGCCAATCTTACAGCAAGCAATCTGCGAACCTCCTAGTGAGCAATACTGGGGAATCCTGGAACAATACTAGTCAAGGCAATACCCAGAGGGAACAGGATCTTGGATCAAAGTCTTTCTGATTACCCTCCTTTCTCAAAAAGATTTCTTCCAAACGTCCAAAGCTAAATTACCGGCGTGGCTTTGTGTTTGTATTACACTCTAATGCAATTCAGAAAACCACTATTTACAGTTGAGCCGCCTCGCTGTCATGTCGATTTAACTTGGGCACCCACACGTGCGAAAAATCATCCATCCACCCTCAAAGGTGAATGTATGTACTGTAGCACAAAGAAACACAACAATTACTCCCACTGTTGCCAACAAGAACTTTTTTGCTTTTCTTTTTCTTTTTACTTTGTTTCTCTCACTCTGGCTGACTGCTGATAATTGAAAACAGAAACAAGCAATGCATTGATGGTCCCAGTCACTGAAGGATTTAAATAGTGAATGTTTTGTGGTAGAACGTTGAGTGTTTTTCTGGACTGGAACTGAACTGGGAATGCAAATAAATTTTAATATTTTTGTGCAAGACATTCAAGAGGGTACAGGAGTTACACTGTGTAGAAGAACTGTTGTTGTTTTTTTTTGTCCAAGTTGGCAGAGAGTGATGGATCCTGGTGAGAGAAGGGACCAATGTTATCCACCATCAGGTGCATTGGCCAAGGGGTGGCCAATGTTGGCCTTTGGCACCAAAAATAAATCTTCTGCCACCCTAATAATTTCAGAAAAACATTCTTTAAAGCAATGTAACAACTAGACAGCATCCATACATCCATTATCTTCACCCGCTTCTTCCTTTTCGGGTCACGGGGTTCACCGGTGTCCATATCGTTAAGTTACTGTGCGAGAGATGGAGGACACCCTGGACAGGTCTCCAGTCCATCACAGGGACACATAGAGACAAACAAGACGAACAATCATTCACTTTCTCTCACTTATAGGGACAATTTAGAGTTACATATCAGTCTAACATGCATATTTTTAGTCTGTGGGAGGAAACCGGAGAAAACACACACATGCACAGAGAGAAAATGCAAACTCTACCGAGAAAGTTCCCCAGCTGGTGGCTCAGTTGGTAGAACTGTTGTCTCTCAGCGAGAAGGTTGCTGAGAGTGCGAAGGGTATCCCTTCTTACCCCAGCGTTAGTAGCTGACAAGCCTCCTGGATTGGTTGACAGGTGGTGTTGAGGATCCGACTTGTGCAAAAAACATCCGATTTTACTATCATAATTTATTCCAATTTGATCTAATATTTTGGTGAATACAAGGTTGGAGAACTGAGTTTCTTTACAAAATCATAATGATGGTTTGTTTATTTTTCAGGTGTGCTGAGTTAAATTTTAGGTGTGCTTGAGCACCCCCCAAAAGAGGCTAAAATCTCCACTGGTTTCCAGTTGCATTTTAACTTAAAGCTCAGTTACTCCACCAGACTTCTGGATTTGATGGTTCTGTTCAGTAGCAGCTGTTCCTGAGGCTTCACTCATAAGCCGTGTTTCCATCAAGGTTTCTAGATGCGCATTTTGAAGTATTGCATCAGAAAAGCTTAATGGAAACGGCAAAATTCGAGTTAACTTCCTCTAATTCGCTCAAAAGTTTATACGCTCGCTTGAGGTGGTTTTTGGGGGTTTCGAAACAGAGCTGATGCGCAAAACGACAGATGGAAACAGATTTGCCGACTCAGTTCTGCCGTAGCGAACATTTACGTCATGTGACTGATCAGCTGTTTCCGCTCCGGACAACATGTAACATCGCTAAAACTAGTTGGCATGACAGAATAAATACAACTTGCCCGATAGCAACACATACCTGAAATATTCTCTCCATTTTGACGAGATGTGTGGTCGGGTTCTGTTTTCAACCGCTACTTCCTGTTTACTGTAGACATGCGTAACGCTGACGTCTGACGTAATGACGCTGTGCGTGGCCTGGTAGATGCGCTTCAAGCCAGTTGATGGAAACACTTCTGATCCGCATTAATTTGTATTTACATTTTTGCGAGATTTCAAAAATTAGCTCAAAAGTCGAAATGAAAATAGATGGAAACACGGTTATTGACAGACATCTCTCAGGTTGTTCCTTGGAACGGCTGGAAGCACTTTTCCATAACGGTGGTCAGGTCCACATGCTCTGATGATTGCTGGCTTCACTGAGGACATAACTCACCCAAACTTATCCATTTCCTCTTTCAGGCCTTAGTGTTACTTGAGCTCCTCTGATTTATTTCAAACTGATGTTGGAGCTGTTTGGGATCTCTACATCTGTCACCTTTGCCTTCTGTTGTTTGTTGCCCACCACAACACAAACTCCAGTTGGTTATCCATCACCTGCTTATCAGTCTGGATCTGGAAGTCCCACAGTATCTTAGCCTTTTTGTCTTCCATCCCTTTTTGTGGTGCCCCCTATCTTCTCTGTTGGACCTCCAGGCTGTATTCGGCTCAGATGTTACTTATTCCAGACTCCTGGTTCTGGAGCCAAATTAACTTTTCACCTGCCTGTCTATTTCCTCTGTAGACCGAGTGATCAGGATCAGGAGATGCAGGCTGACAATCCCCAATATTTGTAAGTTGTTCCAGCAGATCGCAGGAGCAACTTACAGAAAGCGACCTCTACACAAATGTGTGGAACTCTAGGAAGAGAGAGACGGAGATACCAAGTAAAACTCTAGAGCTTCCAGGACATAGTACAACTGCTCCTGTGGGTATGGCNTATATATATATATATATATATATATACAGGTAACCCCCCACTTACGACTCCATCAACCTACGAACAACGGGACCTACGAACATATCATATTTAATAAAAATATGAAATTACTGTATTAACTGGCCGGCCGCCGCGCTGCTCGGCCCGACAACAATCAATGCATGGCAACCTAAGATGTCGGCTTTGACCATCTCAAAGTAAGAAAATATATTTTTATTTATTCTGTAAATGTGAATAGCAATGTTTAACATTACAGTACACTACTGTACATGCTTAAATGTGTGCGCGCGCTCCGTTAGCATGATAAATAAAGGTTGAATGAATGAATGAATGAATAATTTTTTAAAAATAATTTTCACCCCCTACCTACGGCAGAATCGAGCTGCGAACCGTTCTTAGGTCCCGAACTCGTTCGTAACACGGGGGTTCCCTGTATATATATATATATATATATATATATATATATATATATATATATATATATATATATATATATATATATATATATATATATATATATATATATATATATATATACAGGAAGCCCTCGAGTTACGTCAGGGATTGGGACCTACGGGTGTGACTTAGGTCGATGTTGTCGTACCTCGCGGACCAAAAACACCTGCCTGTCGTAGGTCCGCGTTTCTGACATAGGTCGCGGCTATACCGCTAACGGAGCGCCGCACACATATTTAATGGCATGAGACTGAACAAGCAGACATACTAGGCCATAAACATGCACAGAACTGTACAGTAAATGAATACAGTACTGTACTGTACAATAAATAAAAAATATAATGTCTTACTTTGAGCTGGTCAAAGCCTGCCTTCGTCTTTTAGCATCAGCTCGCACCCGTCCGAGCTCCCCCAGCTTCCTTACGCTCCACACGCACACACGTGGTCAAAACTGTTTAAAAGAATGACTGTTAGCTTCTTAACTTCATACATTTGGAGCCAGAAAAAAAAAAAACTTACTGAAAGCCGTTTCTCCGCGATGTTCCTCCATCCAAAACAAGCTCGGCGTTAGCTACGGTTAGGCCCCGCCATTAGCAGCAATGGTTAGCATGTCAGTTCATTCAAAAAGGCTGTCGGCTTTGTATCTCCGCGTTAGCTCGGTGTCCCCCGACTGCCAGGCGGACATTTGCGGCGAGCTCCCGGCCGCAGATGGCCCCTCCGCGGCATGTCGGCTCGGTGTCTTCGCCTGTGTTAGCTGCTCTGTTAGCTGCTGTCGTTAGCATGTCGGGCGGCGTTGTGGGAGCGATCGCGGGGCGATCCGCGGCTGCTCCTCCGGGCCTGAGACGTCCACAGAGTTGACAGAGTGTTTCCAGCAAATTTATCCGTATGAGGCAACCCTGAACGGACACACGGTCCTCTAGAGCCAGCTGACAGTAGCCTCTGGAGCTCCATTGACCGCAGTAGACAATTGTAAAATGGCGACCGGAAACGACCGGAAGTTGCGTAAATACGATAAAATTGTAATAAAAACGTAATATTAATAATTATACTTTATTTATAAAGCCATTTAAAACAACCACAGCTGCAACAAAGTGCTATACACATGAAATTAATAACATTTAAACACACAAAAAAATATATATATATATATTTTTTTATCATATTTTTATTAAATATGATAAAATCGTAAGTCTGAGTTGCCGTAGGTCGCGGGTGTCGTACCTCGAGGGTTTCCTGTATATATATATATATATATATATATATATATATATAAATAAAGCTTGGCATTTCTGTTCACAAAAAAATAGTATTTTTTTGTTTTAAAACCACTCCTTTCATATGGACGTGGCATAAATGTGTGACTGATTGTTATTCTTTTTTAATTGTTTTATTCTAGATCATGTTTTTGACTAAAATGGTCTCCAGTTTTTCAGCTGAAAGGAAATGCAAGCTTTTACTAAATGCTTTGAAGCAGATGTTTTATTTGCAGCTGTGAAGCCTGGGTATCCGCGAATGCTCTGACTTTAGAAGATTTTTTGTAGCAGGTAGTAAGGGCAGGTCATGAAGTAGAATGCCTTAGTGTCTGGATTGCGAGCCCAGTAGCCAAAACCAGAGCCAGGCCTGCAATAGCATTCTCAGATGGGATCTGTTAAAGGCTGCATGCCTGCTTCGCACCTCCAACTCTGATTTAGTGATTAAAAACCCAGACTGCTTTTCTTCCATAATTTTTACTCCAGATTGTCTCTTCTATCTTCAATCACATCCCCATCTGTTCAATACCTACAGCTTACTTCTTGGTCTTCTTTATGTCAGTTTTTATGTTTTCTTCTTCTTTCTTACCCCATTCCTCTCTTCATATATGTGCAGATCTGTTTGTAAAGATATATTGGTCCCCATGTGCTTATATCTCATTCATATGCATGTTCTATGAGCCTCAGCCTTTTGAGTGTACATAAAACCCACTCTTTATGGCCAGACATAAAAGTGGAAGGAGAGAAAGAGAGAAGAGATAGATGTTTTTCTGTTAAAGACGGGATGCTCTGATCTCACAAAGGATTAACCTTTGGCGCACCTGGTTTTCATTTGGCTTTTTGTTTCTTTTTCACTCATGTACCTTCAGAAACAAAGACAGCTTTATCGTGACTAAACAGGGCAATCCACTGTTATCTCATGTTGTGACAGCAAAAGGATTTTTTCCCCCATCTCTGTCTGTCTCAATTGTGGCCTCCCTCCTGTTTCTTCACGACTGGGTTCCACGGGATCCCAGTGGTGCCCCTCTGAATACGTAACCAACCAACAAGGCAGTGGAATTGTGGGAGATTATGAGAATTGCCATAGAGATGGGGGTTTCTTCCGGACAACTTCCTGTCTGTGTAATTCAGAAACACTGAGGGGTGCTGGAGCTTCCCTCCATGGCACCGCCGACCAGACCACAGTGGAAAATGTGTGTCTTTGTACGAGGTGGGGTTGAATACACCCAGAGGGGCCGTCAAACCTTGGAGTCCCCCATTGTCTTTCATGTCGACCAGGGTACACATATGAATATGCATACTGACAAGTGAGAGTTCAGCTTCACATCTCCCCCCCAAAATCCCTCTCCACCCTAATTCATTCATCTTTTTATAATGCCCTTTTTATTTTCATTTCCAACTGCGTCATTCAGCACATGAAAGGTCACTGTAGCTCATCCCAAAAGGGTTTACAATGGTAGAAAAAGAAAAATAAGTTAAATAATTATATCCTTTGCCTGTGTAATTCTGTGATTAGAATTTACTGATTATTTCTGGAGATTGACCATGTGTGGGTTGATTGTATTAGGCGAGTCTCATTGGGCTTTGACAAGAAAAAAGTACTTAACTACTTAATCTAAAAAAGCTAAGTCTGGTCCTTTGGACATTCAAAAAAAAAAAGGAGAAACGTTTCGCCTTTCGTCCAAAAGACTTCCTCAGTCTGAGCTGCTGTATTCAGCTCAGTCTTATAAATAGCACCCTCTCACAGTGGATCAACCAGTTTGCTGATGACAGCCGAAACCAGCTGCTCACATGATCAAGGAGGACCATCAGCCTAACGATGGATCGTTAGCACCCTGATGGTTGTTTGCTATTCACAGAGGGCTGAGTGATACTAGCAATAACAGCATTGTAAGAGGGGGACAGTTGAACCCGGAGGCCTCCACCTCTGTTTAATGATGGACGGTTTCTTTTCACAAAGATGGCCTCCTTTACTCCTCTCTCAAACCATCGTTCCTCTCTATCAAGGATGTGAACATCTTCATCCCTGAAAGAGTGACCGCTGGCCTGGAGATGAGTGTAGACCGCAGAGTCCTGACCTGATGATGTTGATCTTCTGTGCTGGACCATCCTTTTGGCCAGTGGCTGTTTAGTTTCCCCGATATAAGACTGATCACCCTCCTGACACTGAACAGCATACACAATATTACTCTGTTTGTGCCGGGGGACTGGATCTTTGGGATGAACCAGTCTTTAATGTATTTTGGGGTTTAAAAGCCACTGGAACTTTGTGTTTAGAAAATATATGTCTCAATGTCTCTGAAACTCCTGCAACATACGGAATGACCACTGGTCTGGGTCTGGGTTCCTTCTTTTCACCTGATGGCTGCTGGAGTCCTGTTTGGGTTTCTTCTCTGCTTTCAGGAATGCCCAGTTAGGATATCCACATTGCTTTTGAATGTCCAGAGGACCAGACTTAGCTTTTTTAGATTTTTCTACCTGGATTATTGAGCATGCATCAGGGTATTAACTACTTAATGTTTCATGAGGTCAGAGTGATATTATTTCCTCTGAACTCATTTCTGTAATTACATTTTGAGAGACCAAATCCAGTACACTTAAACTCTTTAACAGATCTTGACCTTTTACATTTAATTTGAAATGTGCTAGAATAAATAAATAAAATTAACATTTATTGGATGAGATGTTGTGGTTGAGCAGAACAAATACAAGGAAGAGAATTTTTTTGAAAAATCAATAGTTCTTAGTCAAAGGTAATATTTTTTCAATGGAGCAATAGAAATTTGTTGAGAAGATTCACTAGTATTTGAAAAACACACTCATAACTGAACAACGTCAGGTGAATCTGAGAAGTACATACAGCTGGAAGTGTGTGTGTATGATGGAGGAACATCTGGTGGAATACAATTCTTTTTTTTCCTTTCTTTTTTTCCCCTTATTTCCTCTTATGTGCAGGTGTGCAGTGGAGAGCATCCTGTGCTCCAGCATCAATGTGTGGCATGGAGGCTGCACAGCTGCAGAAAGAAAAGCTCTACAGAGAGTGGTGAAGGCTGCACAGAAGTCTGTTGGAGTCAGTCTCCCCACCATCACAGACATTTACACCTCCAGATGCAGGAAAAGAGCCACCTGCATCATGAAAGACCTCACTCACCCAGCACACTCACTCTTTGCCCCACTCCCCTCAGGACGGAGGTTGAGGAGCATCAAATGTAGAACCACTAGACTGAGGAACAGCTTCTACCCTGAGGCTGTTAGACTCATGAATAAATAAATAATAAGAATAAACACTGCAAAATATCACATCATGCTGATGCTGATCTGTTTTCTTGTTGCTGTGTTCATCTGTGACCATCTGCTCATACAGACTCATGTTCGTGCTGCTGTTTATAATGATGTTTTTCTACTACATTAGGGCTTAGTGTATTACTGGTTGATGTTTTTCTTAGTTAAAACTACTTTGACTAAGGCTGCGCTTTGTTGCGCAAGTGAACTTGGCTTCTAAATCCCCCGCTCCCTTTCAGTGAGCTAGATAATGTCGATTCACATGCTAGTGACCCATTAATTCTACACCTACACCCCTCCACCCTCTATCCCTCAGTCCAAAATCCTTGGACCAAGTGCAGACCTTGTATAACACATAAGCATTTATCGCTGCCAGGTCAAGCATGTTGTAGAACACGGCAATGGGCCGCACCATAATATAAACGTGCAATCTCTTCCATTGTACCGGTATGTCAGTTGACCTCAGGTCATGTGACCTGTGTCGGTCCGTCAGTTGACCTCATGTCGTGTGACCAGTGTCGGTCCGTCAGTTGACTTCATGTCGTGTGACCTGTGTCGTTTTGTCAGTTGACCTCAGGTCATGTGACCTGTGTTGGTCCGTCACTTGACTTCAGGTCATGTGACCTGTGTCGGTCCATCAGTTGACCTCATGTCATGTGACCTGTGTCGGTCCGTCAGTTGACTTCATGTCGTGTGACCTGTGTTGGTCCGTCACTTGACCTCAGGTCATGTGACCTGTGTTGGTCCGTCAGTTGACCTCAGGTCATGTGACCTATGTCGGTCCGTCAGTTGACCTTAGGTCATGTGACCAGTGTCGGTTCGTCAGTTGACTTCATGTCGTGTGACCCGTGTTGTTTTGTCAGTTGACCTCAGGTCATGTGACCTGTGTTGGTCCGTCACTTGACCTCAGGTCATGTGACCTGTGTCGGTCCGTCAGTTGACCTCATGTCATGTGACCTGTGTCAGTCCGTCAGTTGACTTCATGTCATTGGTAGCACGGTGGCACAACTGGTAAAGCTGCTGCCTCTCAGCGAGAAGGTTGCCGGTTCAAATCCCGGTCCGGGGGCCTTTCTAGGTGGAGTTTGCATGTTCTCCCCGTGCATGCGTGGGTTTCCTCCGGGTACTCCGGTTTCCTCCCACAGACCAAAAAACATGCATGTTAGGCTGATTGGTGGCTCTAAAATTGACCTTAGGTGTGAGTGAGAGAGTGGATGATTGTTTGGTGTGAGTGAGACAGGTCCCTCTTGTAAATGAGTCCCCGTGACTCAACAAGGCTAGCCTGTATAAATAAAGGTTGAATGAATGAATGAATGAATGTCGTGTGACCTGTGTTGGTCCGTCACTTGACCTCAGGTCATGTGACCTGTGTTGGTCCGTCAGTTGACCTCAGGTCATGTGACCTATGTCGGTACGTCAGTTGACCTCATGCCTTGTGACCTGTATCGGTCCGTTAGTTGACCTCATGTCATGTGACCTGTGTCGTTTTGTCAGTTGACCTCAGGTCATGTGTCCTGTGTTGGTCCGTCACTTGACCTCAGGTCATGTGACCTGTGTCGGTCCGTCAGTTGACCTCATGTCATGTGACCTATGTCGGTCCGTCAGTTGACTTCATGTCGTGTGAACTGTGTTGGTCCGTCACTTGACCTCATGTCATGTGACCTATGTCGGTCCGTCAGTTGACCTTAGGTCATGTGACCTGTGTCGGTCCGTCAGTTGACCTCATGTCGTGTGACCTGTGTTGGTCCGTCACTTGACCTCAGGTCATGTGACCTGTGTTGGTCCGTCACTTGACCTTAGGTCATGTGACCTATGTCGGTCCGTCAGTTGACCTCATGTCATGTGACCTGTGTCGGTCCTTCAGTTGACCTCATGTCGTGTGACCTGTGTCGGTCCATCAGTTGACTTCATGTGGTGTGACCTATGTCGGTCCGTCAGTTGACTTCAGGTCATGTGACCAGTGTCGGCCCGTCAGTAGACCTCAGGTATAAATATATATACCTATACCTAC
>JBBPBX010027194.1:0-29944 GCA_038048925.1 Garcialebias charrua
TATATATATTCAGCTAACACATATTTTTTTAGGCGTTTCTGTAGTTATATTTTAATGAAATTCAGCTCGCGCTGAAAGGCGGAAATGCTCTGTATGGGTGCGCGCTTCGTGTTATTTACGTTCTAAAATAAGCTGATTTGTAATCAGTTATTAACAAAAATTAAACTCAGAAACACTAATATATATATTCAGCTAACACATTTTTTTAGGCGTTTCTGTAGTTATATTTTAATGAAATTCAGCTTGCGCTGAAAGGCGGAAATGCTCTGTATGGGTGCGCGCTTCGTGTTATTTAAACTGGGCCCGGGAGCTCGGCCTGCTTAGAACCTCGTCGGTCGGGTTCTAAAACTCGGGCTGACGCCGGCCCAAAAAGGCAACTGCGAACAAGACGAACCCGGGTTAGAAGCCGGGTCGGGTCGGGCTGGGCCGGGGAGGGTTGTGCAGTGCGAAAACGGCCACAGTGGAACAACCAGTTGGCTGATGACAGCCTGAAACCAGCTGCTCACATGATCAAGGAGGACCATCAGCCTAACGATGGATCGTTAGCACCCTGATGGTTGTTTGCTATTCACAGAGGACTGAGTGATACTAGCAATAACAGCATTGTAAGAGGGGGACAGTTGAACCCAGAAGCCTGTTTAATGATGTACTGTTTCTTTTCACAAAAAATTAGGGTGGAGGCCTGGTGTTCCCCTCTTACAATGCTGTTATTGCTAGTATCACTCAGCCCTCTGTGAATAGCAAACAACTAGGCATGTAACGGTTGTAATGGGTGTACCGAACCGTTTCGGTACACCCCGTTCGGTTCGGTCCACCTACGTACTGTTTCGGTTATTTTTTCCCTCATTAAACGTTCTTAACAGGGGAATATATGCACCGCGGAACAAAATTTCCTGGGCGCGTTTCAGCACGGAGCTATTATTGCGTGGCATGCGCAGCATTTAGCCGTTAGCATTTAGTGCGGTCTCCTGTTTGTGATTGTGAACGTTATAGCTTTCTTGTTAAAAGACGAGCGCACGCGCAGCTTGTGTGGACGTTGCTTCATGAAGACTCTGCAGCAGCTGCGTGACGCAGCTCTCTGCAGCAGCAACACGTCTAAAACGTGAACGCGCTGGAAACTGTCATCCGAACGTGAACGAAGAGCTGTATTAAAACTACTTCATCCGAACGTGAACAGCAGCTGTATTAAAACCACTTCATCAGGTAATCCGAGCGGTCCAGAGCAATAACACAAGCTGTATGAGTTTTTAAATCTCAAATCTAAGTCTGAACGTTGTTATATACCATACCATACCATACCATACCATTTTATTTATAAAGCACTTTAAACAGGAACAAGTCCACACCAAAGTGCTGGACAAACAAACATGCAACAGGCAACACAGACAATGAAGTACAACACGAAAAACATAAAAACATTGCAGATCATAAATCAAACGATCCAATACAAATCAGCTGGCATTGAAAGCAATGGAGTAGTAGTGAGTTTTTAACCGGGATTTGAAAACCGAGAGGGAGGGGGCCTGTTTGATTAGCAGCGGTAACTCGTTCCAGAGTCTTGGGCCTGCTACAGAGAACGCCCTGTTATATGCGCAGGCTTTAAAGTTGCTGAGCGTCGCTATGAGACATTCATCACGTCAACACTTCAAAAAGTTCAGCTCTTTATGAAAAAACTAACTGATGTTGTCAACAACAAGCCCTGGACCAGATTAAAGCCCTGCCATGATGATGAAGAGTGAGAGATTCAACCGTTCAAGAGGTATTGTTTTATTATTATCTAAATAATCTTTTTTTAAATCATAATCTTATTAACTTGTTTTTTTTAAATCTCTTTTGTTTTTTATTTCCAGTCTGTGACAGAGGTAAATCCACCTGCAGCTAAGAAGTGTGTGATGACTGAACTGAACTCTGAACTGTTCCAGGACCTGTCCCACCAAGAAGAAGTTGTGAGTACAGTAATGAGGACAAATACAGCCACACTGCTGCTACTGAACAAAAACTTGATTAGTTAGATTGTAAACAGTCTGTTGCTGCTTATTGTTCTGGTTCTGACTGTTATTGCATTTATTAAGATTTTTATTATTGTTCATATAGTTTATTTATTGTAGAGTGCTGTTTATTTAAAATATCATCCAAATGGGTCACTTTTATTTATTACTACAATACAATACAAACATATTTTTGGCATATTTTCAAAATAAACATTTTGTAAGTCTTTATTTTGTAAAAAAAATAATAATAATAATTTGTACCGAAAATAAACCGAAAATAAACCGAACTGAGCTCTCCTTGTAGTTGAACCAAACCAAAATGTGATTTTAGCGTACCGTTACACTACTACAAACAACCATCAGGGTGCTAACGATCCATCGCTAGGCTGATGTTCCTCCTTGATCATGTGAGCACCTGGTTTCAGGCTGTCATCAGCCAACTGGTTGTTCCACTGTGCAAGGGTGCTATTTATAAGACTGAGCTGAATACAGCATCTCAGACTGAGGAAGTTTTTCGGACGAAAGACGAAACGTTTCTTCATTTTTTTTGCTTTGTTTTGTTTTTTGAATGTCCAAAGGACCAGACTTAGCTTTTTTAGATTTTTCTACCTGGATTATTGAGCATGCATCAGGGTATAACATAGTAATATTAATAGACACCATTAGGTGTCACTCATATATAATATAATAATAATAATAATAATAATAATAATAATAATAATAATAATAATAATAATAATAATAATAATAATAATAATCATTTTATTTAAAAGCGCCTTTCAGGACACCCAAGGACACTTAACAAACCAATACAGTTCAAACATTATCAGTGACAAATTGAAATATAAAATACATAAAGATTATAAAATGCAAAATGGTAAAAATACATTTAGTAGAGTTAATGATAAGCTAGTCTAAAGAGATGTGTTTTCAGGGCTGTCTTGAACAGAGAAAGGGAGGTGGTGTTTCGAAGGTCTGGCGGTAGAGCGTTCCAGAGGTGAGGGGCAGAGCAGGTGAAGGCCCTGCTCCCCATGGTGGAGAGGGGCAGAGGGTACATGGAGATGTAGCGAAGAGGAGGATCTGAGAGAGCGTGATGGGATGGAGATTTGTAGGAGGTCAGATAGATAAGGAGGGGCAAGGTTGTGGATAGCTTTGAACGTGAGAAGTAGAATTTTGAAGATGATGCGTGATTTAACCGGGAGCCAGTGGAGCTGCTGCAGGACAGGAGTGATGTGGTTATAGTAGGAGGTTTGAGTGATGACACGGGCAGCTGAGTTCTGGACCATCTGTAACTTGTGGAGAGATTTGTTGGGGAGGCTGTAGAGAAGGGAGTTGTAGTAATCGATATGGGAAGTCACAAGACTGTGCACCAGGATGGCTGTGGAGCGGGGTGTGAGAGAAGGATGGAGACGGTTAATATTACGGAGGTGGAAATAGGTAGTGCATTAACAGAATACCCGAGTTTTCGACAGCTCGAGTGCTTTGACTTCTATCGAGGCTTTTTTGTCCACCTCGAGTACCCGTAGTGACGTCATCACATCACATTTCACAGCGTGCGAGGTAGCTTTTAGCTTTTAGTAGACGCCACAAAATGGATTCCTTTGTGCGCACGGATGTAAATGGAGCAGGCAGTCTTGTCAAAAAGGTAAAACAGTTTTTAATTTATAAAATGCGCTATTTCCTGTTGATTTTCTGTTCTCTGACCACCGTAGATTGTGACTGGCAGCAGGTGGCGGTGTTGCATTGCAGGCCACATATATAACACGGCAGCTTCCTCTCTCGTTTCACAAACAAAAGCAACATATTAATCTCTCTAGACCTATTAAAAAAACCTATAAACACATTAATCTCTAAAAGTAAACCTAAATTGCACAGCACTTCAGGCTGTGGTGCGGTGTTGCCCCATTTGTTTTTCAGTTTCGGTTTCAGCGCCGCACGGTATACTTTCACTTTTAATATTAATAATAATAACTAATAGTTTTGTTTTTCCTGTGACTTATCTGCAGTATGATAAATGATAGGAGCATAATAAATGCTCCCAATGTTTTGTTGGTCTTTTTTTTCTTTTTGTAAAGACGGTTTTTATGCATTTATATTTATTTATTTATTTTGCATCATAAGACACTGTGACGTCATCGGCTACTCGAGCGTCGTTCGAGTTTTTTTATGTTAAGGTCGAGGTTAAAAATTATGTACTCGTTCAACCCCTACGAGTAACATTGTTGATGTGTGAAGTGAAGGAGAGAGTGGTGTCGAGGATGATACCGAGGCTCTTGACCTGAGAGGAGGGGGATAGCAGAGATTTGTTAAAGGGGATGAGAAGATGTTCTGATTTTGAAATAGAGTTTTCGGTACCAACAAGAATGATTTCTGTTTTGTTGCTGTTTAGTTGAAGGAAATTCTTAGAAAACCAGTGATTTAGCTCATTGAGACAGTCGGTGAGGATGGAGGGTGGAGGGTGGGTGGAGTTAGGTTTTGATGACAGGTAGAGCTGTGTGTCATCAGCATAACAGTGGAAATGGATGCCGTATTTGCGGAAGATGTGACCTAGAGGAAGGAGGTAAATGATGAAGAGGAGGGGTCCGAGGACAGAGCCTTGGGGGACACCCGTGGAGACAGGGGAAGACTGGGAATGGAAGGATTTAAGCTGGATGAATTGAGTGATCAGAGAGATAAGAGTTGAACCAGTCTAACGGGGTACCTGAGATGCCAATGGAGGTTAGTCTGTTGAGGAGGATAGAATGACAGATGGTGTCGAAGGCAGAACTTAGATCAAGAAGAATGAGGATGGACAGAAGACCAGAGTCAGCAGCAAGAAGAAGGTCGTTAGTAATTTTTACTAGAGCTGTTTCGGTGCTATGGTGGGGGCGAAAACCAGATTGAAACTCTTCATAAATGTTGTTGTTGGACAGGTGTGAGTGAAGTTGACTAGCAACAGTTTTTTCAAGAATTTTGGAGATGAAGGGCAGATTGGAGCTCGGATGAAGATTACTGAAGTTGGTAAAGTCAAGACCTGGTTTCTTGATGATGGGGTGATTGCCATCTCAGCCATGGCTGACAGCTGAGGTTCACAGACTCATGAAAGTCAGGAATGCTGCCTTCAAAGCGGGAGATCAGGTGGGCCTGAGGGCAGCCAGAAACAACCTGGACCGGGGCATCAGAAAGGCAAAGAGGCAGTATTCTGGGAAAATAGCTCACCGTTTCAAGGACAGCAGGGATACACGCAGTCTGTGGCAGGGAATACAGACCATCACAAACTACAAACCACCCCCCCAGACCTGTGACAGCTCAGCCTCTGCGCTGAATGAACTGAATGAGTTCTTTGCTCGGTTCGAGGCAAGTAACAGCACACCAGCACATAAACTCCCCCCCTCTCCTGATGGCCAGGTGCTGACGCTGTCCTCAGACAGCGTAAGGCGATCATTCATCAAGATTAACGCCCGGAAGGCCTCTGGTCCTGACAACATACCTGGTCGTGTGCTGAAGGACTGTGCAGGGGAACTCGCAGCGGTCTTCACGGACATCTTTAACATCTCACTGAGCCAGGCCATCGTCCCCACCTGTTTCAAAGCCACCACCATCATCCCTGTCCCAAAGAAGGCAACGCCCGCATGCCTCAATGACTATCGCCCAGTAGCACTCACCCCCATCCTGATGAAGTGCTTTGAACGGCTAGTCATGAAAAGCATCACATCTGTCCTCCCTGACTCCCTGGATCCCTTCCAATTTGCATACCGACCTAATCGCTCAACCGACGATGCCATCTCCTCTGCCCTTCACACAGCTCTCACACATCTGGACACGAAGGACTCCTATGTTAGAATGTTGTTCATCGACTTCAGCTCGGCATTCAACACCATCATCCCCCAACAGCTCATCCTTAAACTGGACAGTCTGGGGCTGAATACCTCAATGTGTAACTGGCTGCTAGACTTCCTGACTGGGAGACCACAGACAGTACGAGTCGGGAGTAACACATCTAGCACCATCACATTGAACACAGGGGCCCCACAAGGATGTGTACTGAGCCCCCTTCTATTCACCCTGCTAACACACGACTGCACACCATCATACAGCTCCAACCACTTCATCAAGTTTGCGGACGACACAACAGTGGTGGGTCTCATCAGCAACAACGATGAGACGGACTACAGGAACGAGGTGAGCCGCCTGGCCTTGTGGTGCGGACACAACAATCTCACTCTCAACGTGGAGAAGACAAAGGAGATTGTTGTGGACTTCAGGAAGAAGGATGCCCAACATGCCCCTCTGACCATCAACAGCACCGCAGTGGAGAGAGTAGACAGCACCAAGTTCCTGGGAGTGCACGTCTCAAAGGACCTGTCCTGGAGCAGGAACACTGCAGCACTGGCAAAGAAGGCTCACCAGCGTCTCTACTTTCTCCGCAAGCTGAAAAGGGCTGGAGCTTCAACCCCCATCATGAGCACCTTCTACAGAGGTGCCATAGAAAGTGTCCTGACCAGCTGCATCACTGTGTGGTTTGGTGCATGTACTGCATCCTGCCGCAAGAGCCTCCAGCGCATTGTGAGAGCAGCTGAGAAGATAGTCGGCACCTCCTTCCCCTCACTGCAGGACTTACACAGCAAACGCCTCACTCGGAAAGCCCACCGCATGGCAGGTGATCCCACACACCCACTACACAGCCGCTTTAGACTGCTGCCATCAGGGAGGAGACTGAGGAGTCTCCAGGCTCGAACCAGCAGACTGAGAGACAGCTCTGTTCATCAGGCAGTCAGGATGCTAAACACTCTGCCTGCTCTGCCCCCCCTCCCATTTGAACTGCCTTAACACTAAAACTTTCTCACACATTACCACACAACACAAAGATTTTAACACTGGACTCTGTGTCATCAAACGGTTTATTCACTAAGCTCTCGGTCATGTGCTCATACAGTTTGCACTACTTCTCATACTTGCACTAATGTTTGTATTACATCACTGCCTATAATCATAATACTGTTTACATTCTCTGTTTACATTTATTAATACTGTTTACTTTTATTACTACTGCTTACATGTAACTACTACTGTTTACATTTACACTACTCTAATATCTACACCACTGCTGATACATATACAATGTGCTCTGAACGGTCTTATTTAGGGATGCCCAATGTGCCTTACTGCATATGCCACTTTTTGCCTCTATAACAACATCAACTACTACCTCATACATATACTGTGTACATTAACTCATACGCTGCTTTGCCACTTTGCAAATGTCAATGCTAGAAACCTTTAGTTTATTTTAGTTATACTTTTTATACTCTTTTTTTATACTAGTATGCAAAAACTCAGGACAGTATTATGTTCATTAAATGTTTAATGTTTTAGTTTTAGAGTTGGTGTAAATTTTCATACTCTTATTCCACTATGCAAAAAACTCAGGACAGTGTTAGTTTTACTATTTTATGCTTATGTCAATTATTATATGTTTCAGTGTTTCAATGTTTAGATGTTTACTGTTGCACCGAGGGACTGAGAGAAACGCAATTTCGGTCCTGTGTATGTCCTGTACAGTACATATTGCAGATCTGACAATAAAGTTGACTTTGACTTTGACTTGACTTTGATTGCATCAGATTTGAAGGCTGTGGGAACAATGCCAGAGGTCAGGGAGGAGTGGATGATATTAGTGATGATAGGGAGCAAAGATGGGAGACAGGATTTAACAAGAACTGTGAGAAATGGATCAAGTTGAAAGGATGAGTACTTGGACTTGCTGATAATGTCATTAATGTTATCAGCAGGGGGAGGGAGAAGACAGAGAAAGGGAGGGAGAGAGGGGGGAGTTCAACATGGATGCTGGGGGCAGTATTTGGTCCAAGGTGTTTATGAATTGAAATAATCTTTTCATTGAAATATGACATCAGGGAGTTGCAAAATTCTGTGGAAACCATGTGAGAGGGTAGAGAGTTAGGAGATGAGACAGAACGGTGAAGGAGAGAGAACAATGTCTTTGAATTACCAACATTAGAACTGATGATGTCAGAGAAGTAGCTGGATTTGGCTTGAGAAATACTGTTCTTGTAATGGATGAGGTGGTTTGCATAAAGTTCCTTGTGAATTGTGAGACCAGATTTTTTATAAAGACGCTCTAGCCGCCGACCTTTGGTTTTCAGGGAGCGGAGTGCTGGAGTGAACCAGGGTGCGGAGTTGGAGAATGAACCAGTCTGGGTTTTCAGAGGATTAACAGAGTTGAGGATGTTGGTTAGGCTGTCATTATATAATGTGACAAGATCATCTGGGTTGGAGGAGTTGAAAGTGGAGAGGTTATTGTTAATATGAGATAAAAGAACACAGTATATAACACAGTGCTAATGCTAAACATCAGTTTATAGATCACTTGATATCAAAGTAAGGTGATAAGTAAGGAGTAAGTTATAAACCTGTGGTTTATATGACATCTATTAAAATGAGTAATAGCTACTTATGATTCAAAAGGCACATCAAAGAAAGATCAATACTTGTGATTTAAACCCTAGGATGCTGTGTGAATGCTGTTGAAACGCCCCTGGAGCGAACAGTTCTATAATTATTTAGGAAGAAAGCATAGCATCACCTAGCCTGGTTAAAACCAGACCCTGTCCTTCACTTCGCTTCAGACAAGGGTCTGGACTTTTTCCATAGAGAAACGATTCTTGCTGGAGGCGTTGGCCTCTGCTGAGGAACAAAACCATTGGATATTTTGAACAGGGAAAGCATTCTGCTCCCTCCCCTCAGAGCCACCCCCCGTGCACTGGTGAACTTGACTGACAACTGCTCCGCCTCCTGCAGCTTTTCTCTCGCTGCGCAAATTCTGTGTTTATATGTTAATAAAACATTTTAATAAAATAAAACCATGGATCGCTGGTCCAGCTCACCAAAAGACCAGAAAATCTGATGGGACTCGGTCAGCAACGTAAAACCCGAGTTTAATTCTCGTGACAACCTCAGCCATTTCCTCCTTGTTCATTTCACTCAACGGAGGGTGGAGGAGAAGGAGGAGGGAGGAGGGAGCGATTACTTGACTTTTGGGGAAAAAAACAAAAGAAAACTCCAGATAAGGGATTAAGAAGGGGAAATTAATAAATTTGTGTCACATATAAAACAGTTCTGCATCGCTTTGCATCGCTTTGAATGAGAACATGCGGCTGCTCGCTGGCTGCGCTGGGACAGGTGGGGGCGTGGGTTAGGGGCCAAAAACTCCGCCCCTTCTGTTCTCTGATTGGTCCGAACAAAAATCTACCGGAGAAATCGTTGTTAATGGGAGAAGTCCCAGACTGTGCAGTGAAGGGAAATGAGAATTGAGCGGAGCTGTGCAGGAAGGCGAGGGCCAGGCTAAGCATCACCCAATGCCCCTTGACAATGACCTTACGGTTCAACCAGTATCCTTTACAGACAACGTAATTCAAATGTGAGTGAAATCCTGTCTAAACCCCCTACACCCCCAGTTTCCCCAAACAAAAACATCATACATGAACACAGACAATACTGCACATCTCCACTTACCAAAAAGTCCAGTCAGCCAACCATCCAGGGGTTGTCTTCACTTGTGTGTCGGTGCATTGTTTTCGACTAAGCATTCAGGCCTTCTGTTGTCTGAGTAATGGATATTATTTCCCCTTTTGAGATTTTCACCTCGAGTTGAATTCCAATAACCCAGAGATCCTGACTCCATAATTCTGCTATGGATATCAGACATTGAAACATCTGGGGCTCCCAACATTGCGGTAAGCATTGCAGACCTATAATGTGGTAGGGCTGTTCTGATCAACTGGTCTCTCACCACCTTGGGAACCGCAAACGCTTGATAATCCGTAGCCGCCCCAAAAGTTAACGTATCTCTTACACACAGCCGAACCAAACGTTGCACGCATTCTCTCAGCGTCACCCACTGACCTTGCAAATCAGGCCAATCTGGCACATTTGGAAAAGTGAATCTAACTGTGCGTGTATTCATTCATTCATTCAACCTTTATTTATACAGGCTAGCCTCGTTGAGTCACGGAGACTCATTTACAAGAGGGACCTGTCTCACTCACACCAAACAACCATCCACTCTCACACTCACACCTAGGGTCAATTTAGAGTCACCAATCAGCCTAACATGCATGTTTTTTGGTCTGTGGGAGGAAACCACATTTGTATACACATCAAACAAGGACCGTGAATCCTCCAAGTCCCTGACCTCCTGTCAAAATGTTGAATTTACACCCATATCAGTAGATAGTCCAGCGAAAGACATCCCGTCCCCCTCATCAATTTCCACCTGACCTCCACCCACATCCAACAACCTGGCCATCCAGGCATCAACTGGTTCCTCAGATTGTTGCCTAAACCTTTTAGAAAGATATGCAACTTCTTCCTGTGTGTAATCTTCCGTTATCACCTTAAGGTCTGCATTGGGCTGCGGCTGTTGTACCAAGTCCATCATCTGATTGCCTCCTTCATCCAAAACAGCCTGCCCTACTACATCCACTCTAGCTTGCTACACTGCTGTGACTACCACCTGTTTTTGTTTTTGCCTTTTTATGGGTTTTACATTTTTGCTCATGACAGAGAGAGCGGAAGGGGCCGTTGTACACACGTGCACACCCTGCTCCCAAACACACTCTTCCTCACCCTCTTTTTTACTCCAGCTGCCCAACTCAGCAACAAAAACTTTTACACTCATTTTCTTCCTCTTCCTCCCTCTTTTCAGCATTTTTCTTACGTGCGCACATGCGCCTCTGACCTTAAACCAATAACTCCTTACTCACTTCAACCTTTTGGACAACTTCCAACCCTCTGATCTGTAGGAATTCCCCAACAAGCTCTGTTCCTTTCTTAAGTTGTGCATTCAACAATTCCCTCCACGAGGTTGCAAAGACACACACATGCGCCGCTGCAACCCTGGCACAATCTCTTTTTTTTCACTTGCTTCTGCTCTTTTTCCCCTCAAGCTGCTTCGTTAGCAACTGTTGCGCGTCTGTGTCCTGTGAACATAGCTCAGGGTACCCCCTACACTGCCTGCCAGACATGACACAACACAATTTGCTGATACAAGGACTCACACCCTATCAGCTCTGGTATATGGACTCACACCCTATCAGCTCTGGTACAGGGACTCATACCCTGCTACCAGAACACAGTTTTGCTGAAATAGGACTCCCACCTACTTCCAACTCATCAGTTTAAAAACTTTTCACCTCACACACTTTTTCCTTTTTTCTAAACAGCGCGCAATCCTTCTTTTATCCTGTTCATGACGCCAAAATGTTTTATGATATTTTCAATCAAATTCAGGCTCGCTGAAGGATCGGCGGGGTTGTTTAGAAAAAACACATACAGACTCTCTATTAAAATGATGTGTCATTTATTAAAAAGGTTTGTGACCGATAAAGGAAAAAGCAAAACAGACATACAGTTGTATAGTCACCTCAGATGTACAAAAACATACATGTTCAAACTCATAAACTGTTTTTCTGCTAGGATCAAAGTATCTGTTAACCCCGCCACAAAAGAAACAGTAAAACTTAAATACACACACTCCAGGCATTGATGTTTAACCAAAAATCTCCCCTTGACACAACTGGAGAGCCACTTCAGTTCAGGTACAAATAATACATCAACGCAGCCGGACGTCGGATCAGGACTCAACGGCAGACTCTGATGTTTATCTGAGCGCTTCTTCATTGTATACCGTGTGGTGTATGTGTGTGTGTGTGTGTGTGTATGTGTGTGCGTGTGTGCGTACGTGTCTGTGTGATGTCTTCACTCACTGAGCAAAACATGTTTTTCAAAGCAAAGTGGTGCCTAGGACGGAAATGTCTTATCAGAAAGGTCTGTTGCATCTCTTACCAAGAAGGGCTGCCAAGGTCATGTGTAAGAAACGAGCTTAGTTTCCCTACATAATTGCACCTCATAAAACATAATTGCAAAAACCAAGTTGAGCCAAACACAGGGTTCGGATACAGTTTCTTATGGTCAGCTTGACACTGAAAGCATTAACTCTTAGCATAAAAATTGATAAACATTAGTCAGAAAACATTAATACTAAAAACTCTTATTTCAGTCAATATAAAATATTTCATTATTACTTTTACTTGTTAATGGTTTTATAGTAGAACGCATAAATCACATTCTATTCATACTTTCATCCCCTTTTTTCACGTTGACAAACCTGAACCTCAAAAGGATATGTTGGATTTCTTCAGGGTGACGTACATCCTCTGGTTCCGTGTCTGCCTCCTGATACATTCACATTCAACTTTTCCTTTCATCGCCAGAGTCCCTATTCTGGATCTTCCTAGAAGAAGCAAAGTTATTTTTCACAAGAAAACATGGCAATATGTGATTACAACATGCAATGAAAATGAGTAATCAGACGAGTTAATGTTTCAAAGTTTAGTGGTGAATATTTGGCATGTGTGATGTTAATTTTTAGTTGAGATGATAAAATTATATTTGGCTTACCTCATCCATTCTGTGGAAAAATCTTAGTAAACGCATGTGCAGAAAATGTATTTTTATTGATCACCCTGTCATCAAAATAGAACAATACTGCATTAAACATCGAGTCTGCTGATAAATGGAGCTGGAAAAAATGAGAGGAAGTCAAAATCAGTTAGTTTATTCAGCTCTCCTCAGGAGATCTGTTTAGGTAAAACAAAAACAAAAAAGTTCACATGACTATTGAACCTGCACATCAGTAGTTCCAAGCGAGACGGTAAAAAACATCACCTTCCATCGTGTTCACCGGCTCAGAGGTAAGAAGCCCAATAACAAATGACATTGGCCGATAGTAGTTACATTTGAACATTATAAACAGAAAGAGCAGGTTAGAAGTCAGGGCAGAGACCTGCCTGGGATGGACTTCAGTGTAAATGATCAATTTCCTAAAGTGATCCTCGATCGAAGACGCATTTTGTTTCCAATCGGGAAGAAATACATGTCAGAGGGCATCAGAGCTACGGTGGCTGTAGACAAACTTTATATTAACAGTCAGCTGTTCAGAGAACGAGACATCACTCCGTGACTTTATTAAAAGGAACAACAGGTTAGTTTGGAGCAGGGCTATTCAATGTACGACCCGCAGGCCAAATCAGGCCCACAGGCAGTGGTGGAGAAAGTACTCAAACACTGTACTTAAGTAAAAGTACAAATAAACAGTCAAAAATGTACTCTAGTAAAAGTAAAAGTACCATCTTAATATTTTTACTTAAGTAAAAGTGAAAAGTACTTGCTTTTAAAAATACTTAAAGTATTAAAAGTAAAAGTATTTGCTGAATATATCACCTAATAAAATGGTCTACAATAAAGTGTCACTACCGTATGTATGTTTTCTGTAATACATTGATAGTGTTCCATTTTAATGAACAATGCTGCAGATATTACATGTTTTATTGTGTTTACTCTTTGACACAGTTCACACTTGGACTTGTGATTCTGTGCATCAGAATTTCAGGGATGACCTAGAGTTAAATGGCATTAAGCAAAATAAGAAAGAGGAATGATTATACCTTTGAAAGTTTTTATTTAACACAAACAAAACCAGTGTCATTTTCACTGCTGTAAACACGTTTAAGTCTGCCTGAAAAAAGGGGCATTAGACAACTGACAAAGAAATAGACAACGATCATTTCAACTCGTTTGTCATCAACGCTAGTTAACAAAAAAAGTCTAGTTAACCTTGTAATGAGCCAAAAGTGAACAATATTTTAACTTCTTGACATAACTTTCAAAACTTGGACCCAAGTGTCGAGCCATTTGGAGACATCTCGTCTCCTGTCCTAACATCTCATGAACACATTTTAACATTGTGGCAAGAATTTCTTGTTTAAGTTTAGCAGAAGTTGATTTTCAAAGTTTTTGGAGTCCAGTCTGGCTCTTTAGGGAGAGAAAATCTGTCCCGCTGTACTGAAAAGTGTCTCACATGCTGCTGAGGCAGGCAAGGGTGTGTTTAAAGATCCACTGACATGATTTTTCTACTATTCATCAAATTGCTCAAAATATATATATATATATATATATATATATATATATATTATCATTTAAATAGTTTAGTTTTTGCAAACAAAATGATAAATCACTTTAATTTTGCTTTAAAAGTTATTTTGAACTTCAAGCCGTGTTTAATCATGGGAAATCCGTTTACACCCGAACGCACCATCTGTGACGTAGTGTCCAGAGTGAGAGGCAGAGCTCTGGGCTTGTCACAGTGCGCGGGTGTGAGCAGCTCCACATGAAGGTAAGTCTGATACAGCATCAGACCTAAATTAGATCCTGTTGTTTCTTGTTCCATCACCCAAACTATTTTCTGCTTCCCAAAATGAAGACAAATAGCTCAAATCTTCACATAGATTGATAAATTAGTCAGGTTTTAAAATGTCCGCTATTAAAGAGACGAGAGCCCTCTGCCTCTCACTCTGGACACTACGTCACAGATGGTGCGTTCGGGTGTAAACGGATTTCCCATGATTAAACACGGCTTGAAGTTCAAAATCACTTTTAAAGCAAAATTAAAGTGATTTATCATTTTGTTTGCAAAAACGAACATATTTAAATGATAAAATATATATAATTTGAGCAATTTGATGAATAGTAGAAAAATCATGTCAGTGGACCTTTAACTTCAAAGACAAATAGTATAGTGCAGGGACTGACTTGAGAACATCCATGGTAGTGACTGTGCTGGCCAAGTATCCATCTAGCTGTCTGGCCCTTTCTGGAATGTTGTCCTTCATGACACTAAAGTAGTCCTCCTCCTCTGATGAGCTTGAGTTGTTACCAGGGAGCTGCACTGACTCCTGATCCAAGTGGGTCTTGATGTAGTTCAGGCCTACACACAACAATCATCATTATTACCAAACAGAGGAGACATAATTCATCTAATTACCTAAATGAGACACATGATTTAATCGACACCACTGTACTTTCAAAACAACAAAGTATGTGTCTCAATAACCAGAAATGACCATAAAGAGAAGAAACTAATTTTGCTCCTCAGTGGAATAAGAAAAACAGATGGGGATGTGGAGACAGCTAATAATTTCATTAGATAATACACTGCTGTACACTGTGCAATGCATTCAGTTTTTGCTTTAAAACATTTTATGATGATCAGGAGCTGTTCTTTGCATTAGAAAACACTACAGCATTTATAATTTATAAAAAGATGGCAATGTGAGGAACAGTTTAAATGATTTACCCAGTTTCAGCTTGTGTTCATCGCTTGTCCAGGAAGTACGAAACTTTGGAAGAAGAATTGCTGCAGCAACAAGTTCAGGGTCAGCAAGCATAGGTCCAAAGCGCTGCTGGATTCCTCCTTGCAGGGCATCGATCAGTGGCTGGCAGAACTTAGAGGAGAGTCGTAGGCGGTCGAGCTTCACAGTCAGGAGGGTTATGGTGGGCACCAGCCACCCCATATGGACGTCTGCTTCTGCCTGCATTATGTTGAGGGCCTTGGCAACCGGGCTCATGGTCCCAACATATTCGGTCAGGAAAGCACATTCGGCAGGATTTAACCTGTTACATAAACAATTACCGGTATATTGTTTAATTTATTAATATAATTTATGTTAGTATGAAATATTTCATATAATATACTACTATCAACATGCTATTTACAATTCACCAGCAAATGAGCCTGATCACAATCATTTGCATTAACCTACAAATTAAAAGTTATATTGTGGCCAGAGTATTTCTGTAGTTTGATTTTATAATTGAAGAGTTTGTGTAGGTTAAATTTTCATGGATTTTCAACAGCATTAGTATCAACAACAGTCACATCTGGATAACAGAAAAAAATAATAAAAGCATTTCTTCATATAAGTTCTGCTGCTGCAGAGGAACCAAAGAGCTGCATGTGGCTCCAGAGTCACAGGTTGCAGACCCCTGAACTAAACTGTCTTCTCACACAGCCATTTCAGATGTCCACTTTAAGTGGAGCAAAAACCTGCAGCTACAGCAACCTTTTCACGGATAAGTTTGAGACCACTGCTTTAAAGTAACACGGTGTTAATCCTGTCATTCTATAATATATCACCTTATGAATAAGCATGGGCATAGTTGCCAAGTCCGCTTATTTCAAGCGGCATTGGGCTTGTTTTTCCCTGGAGTCGCTTTCAAATTTGATCAGCCGCTTGTGGCGGTTTTTTGGGCTTCTCGTGGACATTGAGTCGCTTATTTGTGCTTGTTTTTCAGTCGAGCAGTAATGCGAGTGGTAGGTAGTTTGTCACGCCCCCCTTCCACGTATGTTACGTCAAGGCAGATGTTACGGTCAGGTGCAGTTGGCGCAAGCGACAGTCAGAGCCGGTAAAACTATATTTATAAGTTTTACCGGTTCCTATAAGCGCGAGCAATTAATGATGAGTCAGCATGAGCAGCATATAGTGACACAACATATATATCTTGTATCATTCAACTATGTTAGTTTTTAGCAAACAAAATGATAAATTAATGAAAATTACTTTCAAAGTGAGTTTAAAATTAAAAACCGTGTTTCTTCACGGGACATCCGACTACACGCGAATGCAACATTGTTATTTATTCTTTGTCTATTCATTCATTCATTCAACCTTTATTTAGTCAGGTAAATCTCATTGAGCCTCGAGGGCTCATTTACAAAAGCGACCTGCTACAAACTAAAGAATTTAGTGAAATGTCTAGACAAGACAACGCTAATATGAGCTCTAAGTGGGGTAAATATGGAAAAAAATATAATAAAGATTGGGAGAAAGAGCGTGCTCTTCAAGACTGGATCTGACCACGACCACAGATGGGAGAAAAATGCAAAATGTATTTTTATTTTTTAGACTGAATACGTTCTTTAATGTATAATTTTGCTTGTTATATGTAATGCCATAATAAAT
Source organism: Garcialebias charrua (assembly GCA_038048925.1). NCBI lineage: Eukaryota > Metazoa > Chordata > Actinopteri > Cyprinodontiformes > Rivulidae > Garcialebias > Garcialebias charrua. The sequence continues at coordinate 16,850 of JBBPBX010027194.1, forward strand.
ATGTTTATACTGTTTAAAACTGCCTTTTTTTACACAATGGGATGGGGTGCTTTTTTTGGGCTTTTTTTGAAAGAGCAAGTCGCTTGTTTGTGCTTGTTTTGAAGGAGCTGATCGCTTCTTTCGGTCTGGAGATCTGGCAACCCTGAGCATGGGGCTAACGAGTTCCTAGCCACACAAGCAACAAACACCCAAACACTGCAGCTCATGTTATTTAGCAGCCAAGCACAGCGTTAGCAACATGCATGTTGCCAGTTCATGCAAGATTATAATAATTTAATTGTTTACTTGTGAGCAAGGTACAGTTGAACAAGAAGCTGGCTAAGGTTACATAAGACTCCACTAACCTAAATTAATTTCACATGCTAAAGTAAGCTAGCGTTTAGCAACTTCACTTACCTCGACGTGTTTTTTCAGATTTGACGGCGAATTTTTGAAAGACAGGAGTTCATGGTTTCGGGGGAGGCAAAGTTGACACCGGAATCTCCACGAGTTGTTTTTAGAACCGGTTAACTCAAATAAGTTTTTTAAATAAGGCCATGGATGGTGCGTATCTTGTTGCTGGCTCTCCACGGTGGAATCCATTTTGGGTGTGTTGTTAGGTAGAGGTGCAGGAGCACGCAGGTTGTCTACGTCACTGGCACAGCTCTTGCTGAAGGCGGGTCTAATGTTACCTGCCTGCTTTGCATTGGTTACTTTCTACGTCCGTAACTTTCAAACTAACGAACAAAAAAAAAAAAAGCCGCAATGCGACTTCAATGTAACGTGTAACGCAACGCATTTTAGAAATGTAGTGCAGTAGAAAGTACAGATACTTAATGCAAAATGTAGTGAAGTAAAAGTAGAAAGTACCCCTGTTTAATTTTACTTAAGTAAAGTACAGATACATGAAAAATGTACTTAAGTACAGTAACGAAGTACTTGTACTTCGTTACTTCCCACCACTGCCCACAGGTGAGCTAAGTTGGTCCACCAATGGGTACACTTTTAAAAACAAAATCAGAGTTTTAATTATAAAACAAAGTTATTTAATGATAAGAACTACTGATATATGACTCCTGAGCACTTGGCTTTCAGTAATTATGCCCCCCTGGGCAGTTTAGTTGAGTAGTCCTGGTCTAACGCTTGTTACACTGGAGGTAAATTAACTGGCATTTGTAAATAAAATGTAAAGCACAGCTCGGGTGCCTGCACTGGTGAAGGTGAACGGTGTCACAGCTATTCTTTTTTTGTTGTTGTTTGTTTTTCCTTTATTTTAATTTTTTCTTTCTCTTTCTCTTTCTTTTTTCTTTTCAATATCAAATATTAGCACACAAGCACAAAGGCATATATACACCCATTTCCATCAATACAAATACCTCATAAAGGAATACATCCATGATTTATCTTTATAAACAACACTTAGATTATTTAAAATCATAAATAATCAACCCTCAAGATTGTGTTTTTGCCTGGGTGTTTTATTATTTTTTATATTTGTGATAATGGGTGTGGTTTATCCATATTATCACAAGCACAAGTATGGGCACCTTAAGGTTTGTCACATGGAATATTAATGGAGCCGGTAGCTAACATAAAAAATATAGAATCTTTAACAAGATTAAAAGATTAAAGGCAGATGTTGTATTACTCCAAGAAATTCATAAATTACCCTAAACTGTGGATGAGCTAAAATGTCCTGAGTTTCCTGATGTATTCTCAGCCTGCTATAACTCAAGACAAACAGGAGTAGCAATATTAATACATTAAAAAGTTAACTTCACAGTATTAGACACAGTTATAGACCTGTACGGTAGATATATAATATTAAAATTATCCATACTCAGCCAAAATTATTGTATTCTCAGTATATATTGGTCAAATGTGGACACCGCCGCTTTTTCCCATGAGCTCTTTTCTATTCTATCAAATCACATGGATTGCTCAATGGTAATGGGAGGTGATCTTAACTTTGGTCTAGATCAGGGGTCTGCCACCTGTGGCTCTGGAGCCACATGCGGCTCTTTGGTCCCTCCGCAGCGGCTCTTTCAAGCTTTGATCAAAACTGACATAAAACTGAATTTTATGTTTTAAAAAACATGACTAGTTTAAACAGTTTACCTATAATTTCCTTTGCAAATATGTGGATTCTAGTACTAATACACAGAGTAAATAATACTCACTTTAACTTTATACTTTATTACTTCAAACGATACTCATTTTCTCCACAATAAAACAATTGCATAAGTCTGCAAAGTTCATCGTTTTGGATTTGAAAAATTGGCAAAATATATCTTTATTTTTGTGAGAATCCAATTTTCTGTGATAGACTTGCGACGTGGATATGGGCACCAGTGACCCCCTGAAATCCAAAAAGGAAGAAATGGGTAAAGATAATAGATGGATGGATGGATGGATGGATGAATGGATGGAGTTTGTCTTAAAATGTAAAAAACATCAATCAATGTTAGCAATCATCTGATGCTTTTAGTTTTATAATTTCACACCTACTGGCCAGAAAAGCCCCCTCTAACAAATTCAAAGTGGCCCATGGGCCCAACAGTTGATTTTGACAATTGTAGCAGGTTTTGCGGCTCTGGACACGTTTAATTTAGTGAATGAAAGGGCAGAAATGGCTCTTTTGATCGTAAAGGTTGCAGACCCCTGGTCTAGATGATAAAAGACAGACTGAATGCAGTAGGAACTCAACGCAGTTGGCAATCCATAAATACTGTATAGTTAAACAGTACATAAGTGATTACGGACTCTGCGATACATGGCGTTCTCTTCACCCTGATAACAAAGAATATTCTTTATTTTCACATGTGTATCACTCTTATTCTTGTCTGGATTATTTCTTAGTAAGCAATTCATTGCTGACCAACATTTCAGACACTAAGATACACCCTATTGCTGTCAGCGATCATAATCCGTGTATGGTTCGTTCTTTGGTTATTCCGTTTCAAAATAAAAACCAAATAACCAAACAAGCTTTGGTTATTCCGTTTTTTCGTTTTAAAACGAAATTACAAAAACGGTTTTTAAACGGTTTTTTCGTTACTTCGTTTTTAAAACGAAATTAGAAAAACGGAATTGCCAAAAATAAAAAAAGGGGAACGTTTTAGTTTTTGCGTAAACCAAAGCAAGCTTTTAATTTGTTATTCAACACGAGAGCTTATGGCGGAACCGGAAATGAATACTGAACTCCCGGCACATTAGTTCTTCAGTTACCAGTAGAAAACTAAAACGGTTTTTAAACCGTACTTAAAACCTAAATCTGAAAAATGTAAAATCAAAATAATAGAAAATCAACAGCGTTTGATTTTTGCTTTGCGATCTAAATAAAAATAAAATACGCTTGTTGTTTTAATTTGTAGCGATACAGGAAATGACGTACCGGAAGGCGCCAAAGCGGAGAAAGACGGCATAAAAACAAACCATTCCTAAATAATAGGCATTAGGCAATGGCTGCACTTGAACCGTTTTCTGCATTGATTATCAAACTTTTTGAGAGAGGAAAATCACACTCTGAAATTAGTAATGTTTTGCGTCGCCATGGAGCTCCACATTACTCAGTAATGAGTGTCTGAAGGTTTTGTATGGAGCACAACTTGCAAAGACACAACAACGTGTCGGACGCCGATTTGGAACGTGCTGTACTTTCTTCAATTTACCAAGTATGTATCAAAGTTTATGGACAATATACTGTGATAAAATGAGCGAAACTTGTAAATACAAGCTAGCTGACGTTAGCTTTCTCTAGGCATTGTGTATACATGGTGCGTTACAGTAATGGACCAGCAGGGGTCCTCTTGCAGGCCAAAACAATAACATTATGAGAAAGTGAGGCATAATTATTAACAATGTACATTTATGTTGTACCTATTACCTTCACGTACCTATAATACATCCAGAATAAATATGTCCTAGTTTTACTGTAGATTTTGGGGTGAACAGCAATTCAAAGTACTTCAAAATGCTAATTTCAGTTTGCTTATCTATAACTTCAATTGAAAATGTGTATTGATTACACAAAAGTGTGTGTGTATATATGCTTGCACACACACACACACACACACACACACACACACACACACACATACCTATATATTATACTGTAAACACCTTATACCGTAAACACATTATAGGTATGTTAAAATAATAAATATGGCATAATTGTACATTGTTCATAAATATGCATCTCATTTTCTCTCATTGTTCTTTGACTGCTTGGGCACTTTCTGTGTCTCTTCTTGTAATGCACCATGAATGAGCCACACCAATCTTTAAGAGAGAGCTAATGTTGACTGGTTTGACCGCAGTGCATCAGATAACATTTTACATTTGTGTGTGTGTTAGACAGGACCATCCTACGGATGGAAATTTACGACGGTAAACTTGTCATCTATTGGGATACATGCTGGAGAAACCAGAGTCGGTCGGGTCTTAAGAGAGGTGCACCAGCCTTACCATCAGTTGCGTCAACATGTGAGTGAAACTGGCAATTATATATTAAACAGTGTAACAACTCAAACACTGCTTTCTAAAATGGATTTTTGAAAATATGTATCCATTTCACAGGGTGCCCGTAATCTGAACCCCATCCCCTACCATGCAGAGTATGCAGGCCACAAGCTGCACATGGACCAAAATGAGAAGTTGGTGATGTTTGGAGTTACCCATGTTGTTGCAGTTGATGGGTACAGTTCCAAAATAGTTGCACACTCTACAATGCCAGTAAAAAACAATCTCATTATTTATGAGGAAGTGTATAGGTGAGTAACATACTTATATGAACATCTTATAATATGTTTATCTCATATATTATGCTGGAATGTTCATTTACCTTCTATGTATTATTTGCTGTGTATTACATGTTATGTTTTATGTGACATCACATTGAGTATGCCATACACATATACTGAAAAGCATACATGTTTTATTACAGATCTGCTGTGGTCACCTATGGAATGTGGGACACTATGGACCATAATATCCTCCTCCACCGTCTTCATGTGGAGGTCGGTCTCTGTGACACTGTCCTGGACTGGTTCAAATCTTTCCTCTCCGATAGGCTGGAATGTGTTAGCCTTGGCAATGCCACTTCCCAGACAGTCGGTGTCTCCTGTGGTGTCCCTCAGGGGTCAGTTCTGGGGCCCCTGCTGTTTTCCCTCTACATGCTGCCTTTAGGTCAAATTATCAATCAGTTCAACATTTCTTTTCACTGCTATGCCGACGACACACAGCTTTACATCAGGACTGGAACATCATCATCATCCCTATCTCCGTCTTCACTCACTGTTCTCTCTGCCTGCCTGGAGGAAATAAAGGCATGGATGAATCAGAATTTTCTTCAATTAAACTGCTCGAAGACTGAGGCCATATTGATTGGCACCCCTCACCAGATACAAACATCAACTTTAACAACAATCTCCTTCTCTGGTCAAGACATCCCCCTCTCCACCTCTGTTACAAATCTTGGAATAAAAATGGACTCTCATCTTACATTTGAAAATCACATTAAGCATCTGTTTAAAACCTGCTTCTTCCATCTTCGAAACATCTCCAGACTTCGCCCATCTCTGACTTTTCCTGATGCTGAGAAACTCGTCCATGCCTTTGTCTCCTCCAGGCTCGACTACTGCAACTCCCTGTTTATTGGTATCCCTGGCAAAAACCTTCAGAAACTTCAATACATTCAAAACAGTGCAGCAAGGATTCTGTTGAGAGTTCGTAAATTTGAACATATTACACCCATTCTCCATAACCTCCATTGGCTTCCTGTCACCTACAGAATTCAGTACAAAACTGCTCTCATTACCCATCAATGCTTGCACGGCACTTCACCTGACTATCTAAAGGACATTCTTGCACCATATTCATCCACCCGGTCTCTACGATCACAGAACAGTAATTTCCTTCATATTCCTCGGACCAAATTGAGGACCATGGGAGACCGAGCATTCTGTGTGGCTGCCCCCCGCCTGTGGAACTCCCTCCCTGATGACCTGAGAGCTCCACAGTCACTGGTTGACTTTAAAAGCAGCATAAAGACCTTTCTTTTTAAGCAAGCCTATTCTGCCTCCACATGATTTTATCTTTGATCTTAGCTGATATCATTATTGATTTTACTTGATTTTATCACTTGTTTTATTTTATTTATTTTTTAAGCAAGCCTAATCTGCATCCACATGATTTTATCTTTGATCTTAGTTGATATTATTATTGATTTTATTTGATTTTATCACTTGTTTTATTTTGATCTTTGCTTTATTACACTTTGTAGCACTTTGAGATTTTTATTAATGAAAAGTGCATTATAAATGGAATTCATTATTATTATTATTATTATTAAGTGCGGCTAGACCATGGAAAGGAGTTTTACTTAAGCTTGCACATGCAGGAAATCCTTGCCAGATACAGATTGAATGTCAACAGACCACCTTTTGTTCAGACTACATCTTCCAGGGTAGGATTATGTGTACTGTATCTTAAACAAGTAAAACAGGGTGTTCTTATTATAATATTGGTTTATTGTTTTATAACCTCTACATTGTAGTTGTAAGCTGCTTATTCACTTTTCATAATATGATAATCTATAATTTGTTACCTTTTCCTTTTTAAATGTGTAATGTTGTTTTTAATCAGAATCTTAGGGTAGAGCGAATCTGGCCAGAGGTGAACAATCGCGTCAATTACCCACCGAAGGCAGCTTTGGTGCACCTGGTAGACCAAGAGACCCTCGACATGCAGGACAACACTACAAAATACTGTGTTTCTAGCCTTGGGTGCCTTCTCAGCCAGATCGGATTAAACAGGGTTGTCAATGCATGGAATGCTCACAGGATTCCAGGTAAGCAAATTAATTGCCTTAAAATTATCACGAGTCCTGCATAGACATACATTATCGTACCACTGTGTAATGTAGCAATTAGTCCACACCAGAGGTTTAAGAACAGGCTAAATTAGCTGTTTTCTCATGTTGACTGTTCAAGCACTCCTAAACATAAGACATTGTTCTGTCAGATGCATTCTTGTAGTGAATTTTATTTCAATTTTCTTTTCTAGGCAGAGGAATACCCAATCAGCTGGCAATTGGGGGAAGTGCTGCCAACATAGCAGAAAGCCTGATACCCTGTGCAACAGATGCACATCACCAATATCAACAGGATTTGGGATCTTCACTGAGAACAGAGTCAACCTTTGTTGTGGACCCATTTCATAGCGAAGAAGATAGAAGCCTGGCAGAGGCGGAGTTTGGGGCCGCTTACCCAGATTTGTCTGTAATTTTTGACAGTGTTGTCAATAATGATTACAGTATGTTCAACGAAGCACTTTTCTGTCTGCTCCATGTGACGGAGAGACATGTATGAAACAAGGTGTCAAAATGTATTAAATTATTCACATGTTCAAAAGAAGTGGTGATTGTGACATGATCCGAAGTGATCATTTACAGTGTTAAAAAAAATTAAGACAGAAATTCTGTTTCAGTGCAAAACATCAATCCTTTATTATAAAATGTTTGTAGAAATATATTACTTTAGAACATTATTTATAAAAGTAACACAAATTTTCCTAAAAATCATAAAACAATATTTTCATGAAAAATAAATAATGCAAAAATAAATAAAAGTTGTTTAAGTGAAATAAGTTGTTTGTATAAAAATGGGAACTTCACAAGTTGAACTTGAACTGTATTAACATCCCTGAACATTCTCAACAACATGAACCTTTTCAACAAATAATATTGCGCAGAGCAGCCACTGCATCATCCAGCCCCACAACAGATTGCACATGCATTTCAAAATCGTCCCCACGACACTTTGGGCAGTACGTATGGCTGTCCTGCCATTGCAGCATGCAAGACTGGCAACCAAGGAGACTTTTGCAGCACTCTGCAAACATTGGCTGCTTCATAGGATCTGTATGTAACATACAAATGGGTAACATGTTAGTATAATTGCAACATTGCCCAATATTTATTAAACAAGTTTTACATTTTATTTGCTTGGTATAGCCAATACTCATCAATATGAACTATCTAATATTCTACATAGCAACCTAAAATCAATAAAATTACCTTTACATATGATGCAAGAATAATCATCTCTCACAGCTGCAGCCTGACTCTCATTAAGGCACAGTGCTGTGTGCGGATTGGCCTGCACAAACTGAACAAGGTCCTTCAGGGTTTTTGAAATATCCTGCAGACCCTGTGCTGCTGTAACGACCTCCTCAATTTGGTCCAATACATCTGGCAGTCCTGTGTCCTCTTGTCGACTGAACCATATTGTTTCAGTACAGCAAAACACACAACTGAAACTTCATGACTTAAGCGCAATGACCTTTCTCTCCTTCTTTTAGTCCCTCTCAGCCTTTGCAGGTGTCCCTCGGGCACAGCATATATTTTTCTAGCATGCTGCTTCCAGAAAGCAGTACCTAATCGTTTTATAAAACACCAAACATTCGAGTTTTTTTCTTTTTTTCATTCAACCTTTATTTATACAGGCTTAAACTCAGTTTTCATCACAGAAAAATAATGTGATCTCCAGTTTCAGTTTTAATTAAAATGTACAGTAGTTACCTCTTGTTCCTTCACAGTCCACAATTTCATTGTGGTGACTGTCAATTAGGACAATGGGCTCATCCTGCCCAAGAGCATCAACCACTTTGGCTGTGATGCTGGAGACTGAAGATTCAAACTCAGAAAAATTTACTGTAATAGTTTTTTTTGTTTCGAGGGTCCCATCGATTACCTCAGCTACAAGGACACTCCTAAGTGTAAACAAAACACCAATTTAGATGCATAAAGTCACCGGTTAAATAACTGTTGTTATAAAACCTATTATAGTTTTACCGTTGCATCATCTTTACTCCACAGGTTCTTGGAGCCTGAGGTCTAGAGGAGGAAGTTGATGCAGTTGCACTTTGGGGGCGGCAAAAGGCAAACCTCACAGGGGCTTCAGTTGATGCTGGGGTTGAGGTGTCACTAGTGGTCTCACCATGGACCTCATAGTGGCTACTGCTTGTTAATTCAAATGTATTAAAAGCCCCATCAATATCAGGCAACACACCCCTGTTGTCATCCGCAGTCAAAAAAATAGAGTCAGCACGCACCTGAAAGAAAGAAAAAAGTTAAATGGTAAATAATAAAAAATATATATATAAAACGTGGTGTGGTATACAGTACACTTTATTATTTTAAACTTAGAATTACTGAAGTCGTATTCGCTCTATATGTTATGACAAATTCCACCACACTTGACAATTATTCAAAACATAAGATTTAAATACAATTGTGGGCTATTAAATCCATGAGTATTTTAAGACCTTAGCGAGAAAAGTTAGCGTTAGCCTACGGTCAATTATTGTTAAACATACAACATTATCAAATGTAATGATTTAATAACTTACTTGGAATATTAATGAAATCTTATTGACGGTAAGATCTTCTGCTTTCAATGTAATGCGTCGACTCCCTCTAAATAAGACAAACACTTTCATTGTTGAAGTGAATATCCAAAAATGTTAAATACAGAAATACCGGTATGTAAAAGAAAAATTTCTTCTTCTCCTTGTGGATTTGAATGGCGGTAGTTGGCAAGAAACTGAATGTGTGCATTACCGCCATCTACTGGTAACTGAAGAACTAATTTGCCGGGAGTTCAGTATTCATTTCCGGTTCCGCCATAAGCTCTCGGGTTAAATAACAAAATAAAAGCTTGCTTTGGTTTACGTAAAAACCAAAACGTACACCTTTTTTTAATTTTTGGCAATTCCGTTTTTCTAATTTTGTTGTAAAAACGAAATAACAAAAAAACCCGTTTAAAAACAGTTTTTGTAATTTCGTTTTAAAACAAAAAAACGGAATAACCAAAGCTTGTTTGGTTATTTGGTTTTTATTTTGAAACGGAATAACCAAAGAACGAACCATACACGGATTGATCATGCACCAGTTACTTTAAATTTAACTAATAAGAAAGAAATCCCAAAACGTATAAACTAGAGATTAAATACCTCACTGCTAAAGGACAAAATATTTATACAATAGTTTTTTTTTTTTAAATGGACATCGTATTTAGAGTTTAATGACTTGCCAGGAACATCAGCATGTACACTCTGGGAAGCTGGAAAGACAGTTATGAGAGGAAAAATAATATCCTATTCAACAAATAAAAAGAAAAAAGAAAATAAACATATTGAGGAATTAGAGAAATCCATTAAATTATTAGAAGGTTTACAAGGAGAGGAAACAACCAAAACTACGCAAGACAAAATTATAACTAAATGAATTTATTGACAAAAACAAAACAAATTCTTGGTACAAAGGCTTCGATTAGAAAATTTTGAAGACAGTAATAAATCGGGAAGCTTTTTAGCTAACCAACTCAAATTAAACAAATAAAAAACGTCTATATACGTATTAAAGACACAAGTGGAAACATAACTTATGATGAGGGAAAGTAAACAGTATTTTTAAAGATTTCTATAAAACTCTATACACTCCACAAATAAATCCATCAGATGAGGATATTAATCAATTTTTGGAGAGAGCAACACTTCCAAAACTAGACAGTAGTCAATCATCAGAACTAGACTCACCACTAACATCAGATGAATTCTGTGAAGCCATTAAAAACATGCCTAATAAAAAATCTCCTGGCCCAGATGGCTATCACGCCAAATTTTATAAAGAATTTTGGAATATACTGGAACCAATATTTCACAGAATGTTACATGAGTCAGAAGAAAATGGCAGGCTTCCAACACATATGAATTCAGCCAACATTAGTCTCCTTTTAAAACCAGGCAGAGACCCAGTATCGCATACCAGTTATCGTCCCATTTCTCTTATTAATGTCTATGTTAAAATAATTTGTAAAGTCCTCTCTAAAAGATTAGAGAAGATAACTTCTCTCATCTCAATCATATATATCCTGATCAAACTGGATTCATGAAAGGAAGACACTCGACCACAAACACTCGCAGATTATATAATTTAATAGAGTACTGTATTCATATAGTAAAAATATTGAAACAGCTATTTTATCTTTAAACACAGAAAAAGCATTCGATAGAGTAAATTGGAATTTTTTATACGTTACCTTGATTAAATTTGGATTTGGAAACTATTTCATTAATTGGTTAAAAATATTATATAGCTCACCAAAAGCATGTGTCAGGACAAATAATCAAATATCTTCAAGCTTTTGTTTACAGAGGGGCACCAGGCAGGGATGCCCACTTTCACCCACACTATTGCTATTTTTATTGAAACTTTAGCAGCAGCAATAAGGCAAACTGCTGATATTAAAGGCATACAGTGTAAAAATCTAGAACATAAAATTAGTCTTTATGCTTACGATGTTTTACTTTTCCTTCAAAACTTAGAAAACTCTCTATATATGCTATACACACATGTAGTCCCTTTAGGATGACTGTGCGTACATATTCACGCTGTACTGGTGCAAACTTGTGCAATGTTAATAAAAGGACTCTGACTCTGATCTAATGTTATCGAATTAATAAACTTGTTCTCAAAAGTTTCTGATTATTCTATAAATTGGTCAAAATCTACAGCTCTTCCAATAAATTGCGTTTTTAATACTTCTTTCAATGAAAGCCTACAATCAGGTAACATTACATACTTGGGTATTAACATTTCTCCTAGATTGGAAGACTTAATACAATTAAATCATATACCACTTTTAAAAAAAATTGATGACGATCTTACTAGATGGAAATTTCTACCCATATCACTTATGGGAAGAGTTGCCTCAGTAAAAATGATGGTCCTGCCAAGAATAAATTATTTATTCTCAATGTTTCCAAATAAACGTTCAACTGAATGGTTTAAGTCCCTAGACTCTTTCATATCTAAATTCCTTTGGAAAAACGAAACCCCACGTATTGGCTTAAAAGCATTATAAAAATCTAAAGATACCGGAGGATTAGAACTTCCCAACTTCTATCACTACTATTTAGCCAATAGGTCACAATATACTTTGTATCTCAAAGTGGTTTAATCCAAATGCACAGATGTAACTTGGATAGACATAGAACAAACTTTATGTAATAATATTAGGATTAAATTAAATCTGCCATTTATTAGCACAAATATAAAAAAAGATGTTTGCTTAAAAAGTATCAGTATTAGCTCATCTCTGACGGCATGGTGGGAGTATCTGAAAATGACAAAGTATTCATTGCTCCAATGCAAACAAACAACCCCCCATACTCCGCTCTCGACAAGGCAAGTCGCATATCTTTCTGCTCCTTCCTTCCCTAAGTTTTTTTCCTCCTCCCTGCTTGCTTTTTGTCTCGTCTGACACTTCAGCGCTCACTCGAACCAATTTGCGATGGAATTAGTAAATTGGGCTGTTTCTTCAATAGATAAGATTTTTTCCACGAAGCGGACCGTGCCAGGAGAAGCGGTCTGCCCCTCTGACACACACGCGGCTGGATACATGATGGACTCATGGGGACAGTGGCAGCCTATGTGTTTGACCGTCTTGAGTGTCGAAGACGTGGAAGATTTGTGGATTATTGGACTATTAGTAGCAGCTGCTCTTTTTTTTGGCATCGGAGGGACTGTCTGCTACCTGAAGCTGAGGAGGGCTTCGGCGGCTATCAGCGCGCTGGCGAAACTCCCTGATCAGCATGATTCTCTGATCCGGGCCGTGAGCAACTCATCCCAGCTGTTGTATGAGCTCAATCGCACGTTGGGTGCGTCGGTGGACTACCGGGGACCTGCTGGGCGTTTTGGAACTCGTTTACAGCCGCCTGGGTCCCAACTGGGCATGGATGGGGGTTCATAGACCGGAACCTCATATGATTTGGAATTTTGGCTCTGAAACAGCGTCTGGACTTGGAGGCTGCAGTGAAAAAGAACACTGTGGTCTGAATTGGAATAAACAAAAAGACTATCTAATCTGGTTTCTGCACACGTCCTTGAAAAGAGGCCTGTTTGGAAACTTTCTCCTGGAGCGTAGAGTTGAAGTGCCCTTGCTGACCTCCCTCACCCGCACCCCCCAGAGATCTCTGTGTGTGGCTCGGATGACGCCCAGCTGAACAAACTGCTGAACTGTGTTCTTTGAAGTTACTCACAGACTAAATATC